>CATIWQ010027530.1:0-42869 GCA_949673415.1 Euphorbia schlechtendalii
GTGTACTAAATCTGCTTTAGCGCTTAAAATTTGTGACAGTGAGTGAAGTTTGTGAAGGTGAAAATTTCAATTTAGAACTATTACCTAGTTGACTTGGTATATATACGGTGCCAATGTATGGCACCGAGTACTAACCAACTAAAATGCATTATGAATCAGTCCAATACACCATCTGCCAATTGATTTCTAAAGAATGTAGCAAGTACTGTGTGAATTGTCTTGAATGATAGTTAGATAATTTTGACATGTAATACTTATAGAGAACACATATTTGCATGTACTTCCCATCCTCTGTAGTTGCAAGAGATATGTAGATATTAGATGCATCATGTTAATTGCATTTTTGCTAAGTGTACTTCCTAAAATAGATGATTGTCGAGAGATAAAGGCAATTCTTCTTGACACTAGTTATGCTTGTTTAGGCATCTTCTTGTTATCGGGTTTTTAATGAAAGAATTGGATTATCTCATGCATGACTTCTTTTTGAATTATAAGTAGAAAGATGATAATAATTGAAAAATGGTTCATTGTTGAATCTTAGGTAAATTGATCAAGCTTTGGGAAGTGGAGTCAAAGTTGTTGTTTGCAGTACTTCCAATGAGAAGGCTGTATGCATTACCAGGTTTTACAAATTGCTTCTGCAATGTGTTAAACAAGATTTGAAATAACTTCAGTTAGATATTAAATCTAAAAAAAAGAACAGCATATCTAATGGTTTACATTTTATTAAGAAACCAAACTCTAGTATCTGCTAGGACCTGAGAGAGCAGAGAAGATCAAGATCTTTGCTAGCGATGTGGTCCACCGTAAAAGGCCTGATCCAGTGTGCTTTCTATCCCTTGTTAATTTCAATCAGTGCCTTCTCCATATGCTGCATAGAAGCAGTAACTTTTGATTTGGTGTTATGCATATCAGAGTTATATTGCATTAAATTGCTGAAGTACAGGACTCCCTTCAATCCAATTTACATAGCTCATAATTGAAGTTTAAAAATTAATTTTTTTTAAAAAAATTTGAGCATTCGGGACGGTTCTCTAAGAGAACCGTCCCAAATGCTCTTTATTCTGGACGGTTTTTATAAAAGAATCGTCTGTATTGCTCTCTACGAATGTAATTTTAGATAGCATTCCGGACGGTTCTCTTAAAAGAACCGTCCGGAATGCTCCTTATCCCGGACGGTTTACATCCGTCCGCATTAGTTCCTGAGCAATCGCGTCGCGGCCTATGCGGACGGTTCAAAACCGTCCTGAAAAACCAAAAGCAACCATCCCTAAAAGCCTTTTCTGTACTAGTGTTCGTTAATTTAGTTTTCAATTGCTTTATTCTTTCAAAGGTTTTTCTGCTTTAATTTAATTCCAAGTTTCACAATTTATTTTATAAGTTCTTTAATTTATTCGCACACTTTACATTCAGTCTCTTTACTTTTTATTAGCATTTAATCGTAGTCATGCCTAACTAATTTCTTAGTGACTTGACTAAATACGGGTCAAGGCCATGTCTAATTAGTGCGAGGACTAAACCTGAATACAACAATCCGCAAGGTTACTTATTTGTTGATCTCAGTATCTAATTTATTGAATCCTCAATCTCTCTGTGGTCAGAGTAGCCATAAGGTATCTCTAACTTTTACATCCATAATTGTGCGACAACAATCTCTCTGTCATCACCGAGATTGGAGAACAACAATCTAACACCTGTTGGGAGTCTCACTACCTGTCTATTAAGGTTTAGGCTTTTTTAATATCTAATGCTATTTTTCGGCAAGCTCTTTAGCATGACATCGAGAGTCATGATAAGTAGGGATGAAAATAGGGCTTAATGGGGCGGGTAATGCATTTCCCATCTCCATACTCAATAAGGTTTCGGGGAAAAATATTCTCCATATCCATATCCATTAAGGATTCGAGGATAATTATTCCTCCATTTCCTTATCCGGGATTCTTCATCGGGTATCGGATTTTCTCCATTTCCTCGTTAAAATAAATAATATGTAAATATTTTCAAAGTTTCATATAATAAAAACTTAGAATCATTACTTAAAAATATTATTCGATAAATTGTTCCAATATTTAATGCTAAATAAATTTGAAGTCTTAATATATAATTTAAAAAATTTATCAAATTACATAATAAATCCTAAGAAAATAAACATCAAACTTGAGATGCAATGTTCAACATTTAAAATAAGAGTATAGATAAAAACATCTATACTAATATGTTTCATACAATAAAAACTTCGAATCATTACTTAGAAATATTATTTGATCAAATTGTTTCAATGTTTAATGCTATATAAATTTAAAGTCTCAATATATAATTTAAAAAGTCTATCACATTACATAATAAATCCTAAGAAAATAAACATCAAACTTGAGATGCAATGTTCAACATTCAAAACAAGAGTATTGATAAAAACATCAAAATAAACAATATCTAGTTCAATTCCACATTGTTCTTCCATTTATGTGCATAATCTTTAGGGTTGCAAGATTTGTAAAATTAAAATAAAGACTTGGAATAAGTCTATATCCATATGCCATATAATATAAAATATAATTTTTATAAAATATAGAAAATGTTTGGAGGTTTCGAGAATAATTCAAGAAATATTTGGGGATTTTTAAAATGGAGCTATATTAGTGTCGGGTTCGGGGATTTATCGAATTGGGGAGTGCATTCCCCATCTCCATATTCATTAAAGTTTCGGGTATGAAAAATTCTCCACTCCCTACCCTTGGGGAATTCTTATCGGGGATTTTCCATCCTTATCGGAGAGGATCTCCATCGGATTCAGAGATTGGGGAGCAGTTTCATCCCTAATGATAAGTAAGAAGGTGATTGAGGCGCAGAGCACAATTCCCATACAAAGTAAGGAAGAGTTTCTAACGTTGTACGGTGCGGAGCACTAGTATAACTAAACCTAAGTCTTGTTGCAGTTTATCCATTGTCCAGTGATTACTATAATACAAGGTTTCCCCTGAATTGGTCGAGTAAGTAACTGTAATATATGCTATTTTCAAACCCACAAACTCTCATAAAGAATAACAATCTAGTCACCCTAGTCGTTTAAATTATGATTTACTTGATAAATACTATTTCTTCTCGATTCGACCCCTATTTATTGCTAAATACAAGTTACTTTTTGTGCTGAGATTTATTTTTATGGTCTTCACAACTATCAAAACCAAAAACCAGAACCTTAAAATTATAGACGACAATCTGAGCCAGTCTACTAGGAAAACCTTCATGGTTTTTAATTGCTCTTTATGGGATATGGCCTTGTTTTTTCCACACTACAATTTGGTCCTAGTGCACTAGCTAGGCATACCTTTTGGGCACAACAATAGTACTATTTAATATGTTGTAACTGACATTGTTTAGGTTATGAGCATAAAATGCTTCTTATATTGATGTATATCTTTACATCAATAGGAAATTTTTTGGGTTACATGTGAATGCTTGGATGGTATTAGAGTCTGGTGGGTATTATCGTGACAAACCCCCGGTGATGAGACAATAAATGATTTGGCACACACCATAAGATTTGGGCATGTGGGGTGTTTCACATTGCTTGACTATAAGCATGAAGTGCTTCTCATATTAATGTAACAATCTTAACCCTAACGGGTATCAATAGTAGTAGTAGTGTGATTGTGCCTTACCTATTATGTCAAAATTTAGATAAAACAGTGTCATAACACTGATTAAGTGTTGAATTGAGTTAAATTATAGATTGACTACAATATAGAACCTCAATCACTTGATATAGTATGGGATTACCGACCTAGTTGATATGTCTGTTTTTCAGTGATTGTCAAGCACCTCATTTAGTTCCAGAAGAAACAACGTGCAAAACGCATGCATACCTACCGTATCATTAAAAGTTTATTAAAAGGTAGATCTTGGTTACACAGCTGGGCAGAAGGCAATATCCATGATTCTGAGTATCGATCTGTAAACGTGGAATCATATGCACAAATATGGGACCACACAATATTTATTTTTTTAATTTAATTGCATAAATTCTTGTCGTATTTTTTTTTAAAAATATGTTTGTATTAATTTAATTTTAAATAAGCTAGTTGATGTAACCCGGTCTTCATAATTTAAGGACCCTAGACAAAATAATAAAATAATTAATAAAAGTGTATCCTCAGTAAAAAAAAGTAGTAATTAAAAGTTAATTTTTTGTAGAATCTAGGATTCGATCTCAAGACATCTTATATCAATATCAAGTAATTTACCAATTCATTTAATGCTAATTAATGTTCATTTTTATCTTTTAAATATTAACTACTAAAAATTTAAACATAAAAAATTATTTTTGAGCCATTTTTAACCAGGGGCCCTGGGCGGGCGCACCCCTTGCACCCTACCCAGGGCCGGGCCTGGATGTAATTGAAAATATATTTTATGATAATGTGTTTGTTTAACAAATTTACAGAAAGAAAAGTTGGTTGAATACAACACATCTTGATTCTAGACTATGCATGCTGTTTGGCATATTATATATAATATTGAAATTTCCAAAACCAATTATTGTTGTGTTGTGCCTTTTTTTGACTCATGAGTTACTAAAATCTCGTATATTGAGTGTCCATACCAACACAAAAAATGTAAAAATAATCAATGACGACATTTAGAGTGTGATTATGTTTTGCTAACCATACATGAACTTGTCGCTCAAGAATACGCTAAATTATCATATTATAGACAATTTCTACATGCTAAACGTTAAAAGAGCATTTGAATTATAAAAAAAACCTTAAAATACATTTAATTCATCCTATAAAATGGTTAAGGTAATCAGTTTTCATGTAACGTGCCATATAATTACCCAAACTGGTAACCTGCACCATCCGTCAGTTAAGGAGCACGCCGCACCACCCAGGACCGGTCTTACAATTTTTGGGACCTTAAGCGAAAATGTTAAAAAAATGTGATTACGAAATTGATTTTACCATGTTTAAGTTTAAAATTACAAATAAAAATCTAATTAATAAAGAAAAATTATATAATTAAAGATAAAGAGATTCGATTTTTACTAAAAATAAACCATGATAAAAAAATTTAATGATAATAATTAAACTTTATTAATTAGTTAATTAACATCTAATGATAATTACTATACTTCATTAATTAGTTAATTAATAATGTGGAGTATATTTTCTTAATAAAGAAAAAATATGATATCATTTTTATATAGAAAAATAATACGGGGCCCTTAAATTTATGAAACATTAAACGAACGTCTCACTTAGTTCTAGTGTAAGGCTGGCTCTGGCACCACCCATCCCTCCTTCCTCCACTATCAACTAGATGATTCTTGGTTAGCCATAGAATTGTGCAAGGTGCTTTCGTTTGAGTTGAATTGGCTATGTTGATTGTTTCTAGTAAATCCGTCTTATTAGGAAAACACTATAATTTATTCAGTATAATGTGATTTGATTTTTAATTTTATTCACGTGTTAATCTTGTTCTTGTACCAAGTTTTTCCTAACTATATCCCAATATGATGAGATTATGTTTTTTTTTTTTAATTTTGGTAGAATATTTTTTTGTTTTATTTTTTTGTTAGTCAAGATGTACTTTAAATCTCAGTATCAATGATAAATTCATATTTTGTAAGAAAATAGCTATAATGGATCTATGTGCCAATTATCCCATTCTATAAGGTGTGTCTAAATCAGTGAGGAATTTAGTCACTGGATCCACCAGTGAATATCCGTGGTCTATAAAAACTATGATGAAGTTGTGTTATAAAGCGTTCATGAATCTAGAGGTTGAGAATTTGAGTGTTTACAACAATAAAATTTCACCAGTTTACAATTTCAAGTGACATCACATATGAGGAAAAAACATATATTTTGGGTCAATTTGATCGTGGTTTCTCAAGCTGCTTTTCTGATAAAATCTATTTTCAAGTTTTTCCAACAAACAACTGAGTTGATTTTAGAAAAAACAAGACAAATGGTTCCTAAGTAAATAGTATGAAAGATCAAAACGTATTGTTTAAAGCTAAAATATGCAATTTTTTAAAATTTGTGAAAGCAATTTAATGGGACAACATCTTGAAAAGCAATACCAAAAATGCCTTATATCAAACCAGCGTGTCAAATGACACACACTTTATAGCATATTATAAAAAGTATTCTATTAGAACTTACTGATCGTTTTAAACTTATCAATTGGTAAAAAATGACACTCCCCTTGTATAGTCATTTATCTGGTAATAACAAAGTTGATCAAAACAAGAAACAAGACATTCAATCTAAGTAACAAAATATTTACGTGGCCTGCCTAACTGCATTGGTAAATAATCAAACCTTTCTTAGATTGATCTAATAGGACTCACCATCAATTTAAAATTTCAATTTAAACTGAAATAAAATCTTTAGTGTACCTTAGTATAGTAAGAACATATATTTGAAAATAATTTTTTTGAACTAGTTTACTGTTAAATTATTTGGCTTGTCATATATATGCTAATTTATTTTTATATGTTAAAGCGGATCGTCGAGTTAATTGGCAATCAAACTGCCAGGCTGTACTGAATCTTGAGCTCTAATAAAACTCCAATACAAAATATATTAATTTATTATAATTCAAACTTGCTCCTTATACCAAAACGCATTTTGTTCATAGTTGAATTTTAGTGAGAGTTGGTCGTTACACACATTATTGATTTGAATGAAAGCTGAGGTCAGGTATCTGAGCTTCAGTATTAAAAAAAAAGAAAGAAAAGTGCGATAAGGCGAATAAAAAAGGAACAAAACTTACATAAAAAAGCCCATGCTAAAAGGAAAAAACATTAAAGTTGTTAATGTGAACGGCTAATTTGATCAGGTTGAGCTTGTTTTCTTGTAGTTAAACTACAAACATTATTAATTGTTTACACCACGCTTTGCATTAATTTTTTTAGGGTTATATTTTGTAATTTAAATTTCTTATTAGTCTCACATATCGAAATTGTGGATGTAGCGTAACATTGAGAGTTGACAAACATGGACATAAAGCATGGGTTCATGCCGGTGAACAATCTATTTAAGTTTTGCCTATTTTGTATCTATTTAATTCAATTTTTACATACTCGGTGCATGTCATTAACAGTTGGAGCATGTGTTGGATATATGGTGTTATGGGTGAAATATGAGTGGAGTAGATTGAGTCTTAACATAAATTGATTAGTTTATGCTCACTCAGCTTATTAAACCAACCCTATAAATTATTTCAATAGGTCAAACACCAAGTAATTATTTGAGATATACAGTATTACTAAAAAGAAATGTATTTAAACCTTTCATGAATTAGGCAAAAGTGTTATCACAAAGGTGAATTTCTATTTAGTTTATCACAGCTTTTTAGACCTTTTAGAAAAATTAAAAAAAAAAAGATTGTTTGATTCAAGTCGAGAACCTATTATTGAGTCATTAGGCTATAATTGTAAAGTTCAAGGGTAACTATTAGAGGAACTCCAATGGTTTCCCAAAATAGGGAATGCTCAAGTCCAATCATTTTCACACGGTATATTCTCAAAATTAGGTTCCCCAAATATGAGATATGATCCATTCCCCATTTTAGGATTCCATAAAAATTATTACTCCCTCCAACTTTTAATAATAGACTTTTTAACTGTTTCACACATATTAAGAAAAAATAAATTAAGAATGTGATATGATTAATTTACCCTTAAAACTTCATTAACTCCATGTCTACATAAATGACTTTATTTGGGTATAAGTGGAAAAATAAGGGAAAAGTTGCATTGATTGAAGAGAATGACAATTAAAAAAAGAAAAAACATACTTGATAAAACTACTATTATTAAAAATTGTAGGGAGTACTTCTTAGGAAATTGAATAAAATAATTTAATTTTTTCTTTTTTATTGTTTTTAATTTTTGTTATGTTATTCTTTTTGTTAGTTTAAATATAAATATTATTATTTAAAAGTAAATTTGATTTGGGGAATGGAAAGTGGGGAAGATGGTTAGAGAAAATACATTGTAGATCTTGCAAAATGGGATTTGGGGAATGAAAAATGAAGAAAATAATTGGTTTTTCTTTTATATATTAGTAGTTATTTTATAATAGAACATATGCAGTTCATAAGGAAATCTATGCATTAAGATCCATAAAATAATCATAAAATTAAATTTGTTAAATTAATTGAGATTAACTTCACTGGTACTCAGATTAAGCTTATTTATCCACAAGAGAGACAAGTGAATAAAAAATCTAAAATTCTCCCATTTTTACGTGCAAATCAAGAATTCAAGCAAAGAACTAATAGACATTAGAAAAATTGAAATCATAGATGATGCCAAAAATTTGATTGGACCTCATGCCCTTAGTTTTCAATTTTGAGGAAAGATGCTCCAACCACTACATCATATATGAGTTATGCTAATTAAATATGAAAGTATTAGCATTAAAGTGCTATTATTTAGATATAGCAAATTGACTTGTACCAATATTTATTTGTTAATGTTGACAAAAACTTTGAAAAAAAAAAAAAGTAAAAAAAATTGTACATTTCGGGCGGAAATATGAGCGCCAAAATTCACTGACCCTCTTTAGAAACTTCCTGTCGCTCACCTAACTCAGATCTCTCTCTCGCGACTTCACTTTGCTCAACCGTGACATCAATTGTGCTTCTCTTCGCCGTCTTGTTCCACCGTCGACTTCTCTACCGTCCTTTCTCAATCGCCACCTCCTGAAGAACTCAGAACTCTCTCTCCCTCTTATCTCTTCTCTCTTCCGCTAGTTGCTCTCGGTCGCCACTCGCCACTACTCTCTCGTCATTCATCCTTTATTCAGGTAAGTACTTTTATTCCTCAAACTCTCAATTATGTTTTCTCAATCATTTTTCTATTCATTTCGTTTATTCGTCAAAGGCCTACCCCTGATCTCCATCAACAGGCACCGGCATTCTTTTCTTTTCATCATTCTTCTCCTTCTTCTTCCCCCTTTCTTAGGATTCCTGATTATTGGTAGCTGGAGATGGTGAAGATGGTCAAGAAGCTCTTTTGCTGCCACTGGATTCTTCTTCTATCTGCTACTTTCTTTTGCTCTAACACCCACGGTAATGTCCCTCCTTCTATTGAAGCTCATATATTTCCTTATATTGTGCCATTTTTCTGCCAATTTGTTTGTTATAGAATTCGATTGAATGCTGGTAGTTTAGGAATCTGGATTTGTAACCAAAGAATCTGCTCATTTACAGGTCTTTTCTTTGATGCTTAGAGGCTTGAAATGCTTTTCATTTCTAAGTTTTTGCACACCGGAAAAGATTACAACTTCAATTTTTAGGAATTGATTTTTAGTTGACGCATTTAAGAAGTAGCTAAATAAATGCGTGTTTAGAACATTGTGCATAGAATGCTCTGATTGCTGTAATTTCTTGCTGCATCTAACACATTTAGGAGCAGGTTATTGCACAACTGAGCTGAGTACCTCAATTACCTTTCATACTATTACTAGTAATTTGTATTGTTATCCATTGGTTTTCTTGGGTGTGCTAACCAGTTCCCACTCCCACATTACTAGACCATCATAATCCTTATGGATACTTCTTCAAATAGTCTTGCACTTTTATTCATAAATCATAAATTGCTTATGCAGTGGAATATTGATATTTTTGTATATTGTATACTTGAATTTTTTCTCCTTTTTTTCAAACTTAATTAGTCCAGGATACCAAATTTTATCTACTTGCTATGGAATATTGATGGTTGACAGGATGTATATCTCTTCATCGGCACATTAACTGAATCGCCACCCTGAGACATCTTAAACTCGATACGATATTGCTGAGAATGTTCTGTATTTCTTTACATGTGTTCCTAAGGGTCAACACAAAATTAATTTAATAAAAAATCATTGCTGTTAAGTAGGTCAGGTTTAGGGACAAATGGAAAGTCACAGTTCCGAAGTCAAATTTCATGTAGCTAAAGAAACGTTATATTCAAACAAATATTTGAGCACAATCAATCGGCCATGTGTGTTTTATTATAAATGTTGAAATCTTCATCTGACTTGTGAGAGCTTTTTATTTGACAAACAGGAAATCCTGCCAATGATCTTGTAGAGATCATTAACACTAACAGGATAACCCAGAAACTCCAGCAGCTTAATGACAACCCAGGTCTTGGTTGCATGGCCTTGTAATATGTTGAATTATGCAAGGATAACTGTAGCGTGAATGGAGTTGTGAACTGCAAACCACCAGAAGATGACTTTGTAGAGGTTTTTGCACCCAACTATGGTGTAGAGGTACTCACGTATGGCACCATTAGCAGCTTCCTTGTTGGTTGCGAATCCAAGTATGTAGAACCATTACAAGCCTTTACTCGAGTTATTGTTAAAGACAACAAAATTCTATCCCTCGTTACGAACAGATCACATACCGAAGTTGGAGTAGGCTTGGTTGGGTTTCACAAGGGCCCTTTCTTGTGGTATGTTCTGTTCACCAATGACAAGATTAATTCGACTTTTGTTCTTGAAGATCACGGCATGGGAGTTAAACAGAAGAAAGGCTATTACAGTGGAAGTACTTTCCCTTGCAGCAAAGGGAAGAAAACTGGTATGTTATTGAACAATATGATCAACTTTGTTTTGCTGCATATTATTTGTTTGTTACTACATCTGCACTAGAATGCATGTTTGTAGCCAACTTGTGAATTACTTCCTGATTGTTTGTTAAACTGTCAGAGAACTGATATGCATTGTATGAATGTCGGAGTACATTTCCAGCTCAGAAAAGAATTGGCCATTGCCCTTTTGATTTGTTATGCCAATTCTTAAGTTAGAAGTAAATATCCATTTAAGGCCATTGCAAGAATCACACTCAAACAAGAAAGACTTGATGAAAAATTATATTGCAATTGAAGAGGACAAGACCTCAAAGTTGTTGGATTTGGACAAGACCTCAAAGTCCTCAAAAGTTATATATCGTATGTTTATGTTTTTGTTTCTATTTCTGATTTTGATTCACTAATTTATATGTTTTGTTGTACACATATTGCACATTTATGCTACTGCTTCCCACTGGCTTCAGCAGCGAAGTTGGTCTAACATTACTATTCACAACTCTTCTCAAGTACATTTATTTGAAATCCCTATGTTGATAAATTAGGTTTTTCAATTGTATTTTTATTTTGTGTGTAAATTTAGCATACTAATATTTGCTACTCTGAATTATATGACTATGGACTCAACTAATGCAAGTTCGAAGACATTATATATGGCTTTAAGTAAAAGGATAACAACTACGTGTGCTGTTTAGTTGCAGTAGCATTGTTGTTAACTAATTGATTTATGTTGTTAACTAATTGACTACAATGCTTATGTCTAGAGAATGCTTTAACTTGAGGCTTGGTTTTGATTTCTTAATGTATGGTGTTTGGGTAATTTTTTTATTTGGATTAGCTTTTGGTTATAATTCCGAGTGGAATTTGTGGAAGAACAGTTAACTTATGGAAGATTTTTTTATTTATTGACCGTTGCTTTTAAGTTCACTAGCTTATCTGCTAGTTTTGGTGTTTAAGTTGTTAATTAGTTTAGTATCATAGCACTTCTGATAGTAGCTTGACATAGTGATCACTTTGTTGGTATGTTTTATGAAGCAATAAATTGTGTTTGGTGAAATCTAAGCTTATAGGTTTGGTGAAATTTGAGCTTATAGGTTTTTATTTTTTGAGCTTGATTGGGATCAGTTGTAGAATTATAATGGACAGTTCAGTTTGATGAATGTGCTTGTTTGATTGTTGAGTAATTCAAATTTGAGACTTCGATCTTCGTTTTAACTTGTCATACATGCATAAAACTTCAGATGCATCTGCTCCATCTATGTATCTGACCACTCGATAACCCTTGAGGTAAACTTCACATTATGAGTTGCATCTGCTTAATGTCAACTTTCATGGCCTATGGTTTGGTGGAAGGTTGGCATGATGTATCTTAAGTAGTTCAAAGTTTAGCTCTCTCTCATTTTTCACTTTGAGATGTTTTTATCTTACTAGAGACCATGAGAAGATGGTTGCATTGCTTTCTGTTGGTTAAAATTTAGCTAATTTTTTTTGCTTTAGACATGTTAATTATCTCCTATCATTGTCTTATTATCTGATTATTTTATATGAAACTCCAGGAAGATTTGAAGTTTGTTGGGGTTCTAGAATAGATGGGAACTAAAGTTATCTGGAATGAGAACATCGTTACAATCAAGACCACCTCGCAATTCTCCTCTTGAAAAATACTGGGGTTCTATTGATGTGAACATGAATAAAATTCTAGATGTCACTCTGACATTGGATATGGTTACAATTTTTTGCTGCTATAATTAGTACTTTATGGATGCTATAATTAGTACTTTATAGATGTTACTGAATTGTGAAACATGGATGTTATTTAATGAAATATATTTTGATTTAACCAGATTGCAATCGTATGATATATATACAAATGTAGAATAAAGTGTAGCATGTTGTATAATCTATAAAAGTGTTGGTAAAACAAAAAAATGAGCAATTTGAATATGTTGTTATTTAGAAGAAAAAATGTTGGTTAAAAGAAAAAACATATTAATGAAAAGTGTTGGCATTTATAGCAAAAGTGTTACCATATCAAGTGAAAGTGTTATTTCTAGATTTATTTACTAACATCTAAAAAATGTCGTCAAAAGACAATTAAATGTTACTATAGGGTTTTATGACAACATTTTTTACCATGTCGTAAAAAATGATCAAAAGTGTCTGTATAGGGAGTTATGGTTATATTGCACTTCCCGACTTTTTTTTTTGGCAAAAAGTGTAAGCATTTTTCCTAAGCCAACACATTTTTGCTTTTACACGACACTTTTTCGATGTTGGCAGATCCAATATATGGTGTATCTGATTTTAATTTTTTGTTCATATGAGCTAAAATTTTATATAAATGGTTGGTGTTCATAATGTAAAATATGTGTTCAAATTTGATCTCAAATCCATATAAATAGCATCAGTTTAAATCCAAATTCAATTTGTTTCAAACGTAATATATGCTGCCAAAATAAATGATAGTGTTCATATATTTACCCCAAATTATGTTCCCTTGTAATGTTTAAATGGTCATACTTATTGGTTTATGTGTGTTTGGTTATACGTATACGTACATTTCATGTTTGTAATTAAAATTCCCTTAGCAAAACTTTTATATGCTTATTGGGATGTCTCAATAAATTACATTATGAATTGTTTAGGTGTTTCTATAATACAAATTAATGCAGCTATATGCATAAAATTTATATAAAAAAGTGTTGCCAATATTGTTAAAAAGATGTTGCACCAATGAAAAATGTGTTGCAAATGAGAAATAAAAAGTTGCAATGTTCAACAAAAGTGTTGCAGTTGATAAACAAAGTGTTAAAAATAAGAGTTTCAAAATTGAACAAAAGTGATACAAATGATAAATAAAGCGTCCAAAAATTTGTGTTGCAAATATGAATAAAAGTGATGCAAAATGATAAAAAAGTGTTCCAAAAAAGTGATGCAAACATGAATAAAAGTGATACAAATGATCACAAAGTGTATAAAAAAAAGTGTTGCCGTAGCATCAATAAAGTGTTGCAAAAAATGTAACGGCCATTAACCATGACAGCAGGAGATTTATTAGCAACACCAAATATAGTGTTGCAATAGGCTTATAAAGTGATGCAACAGCTACCTGTTGCAACACAATTTTGTGGGTTGCGAAAAATGCAAAATGTGTTGCAACAAGCACCTATTGCAAGAAGAGCAGAACCATCACTTTTTTCTTGGGATAAGTGTTGCAATACAAGCTGTTGCAACATTTTTAGCACTTTAAGCAACATTTTCCCGATGTTGCAACAGGCCATTTATGGCGTAGTGCGTCTACATTCCATTCTTCTATGGATATACCATCAAAAGATAATGTTGAGGGTCTAAATTCCTCATATTGTAAATTAACAGGAGATGGTCTAGGATAATAAGGTTTTTCAGAACCTTCTTTAGAATGATAATTTTATTTATCTGATTACTTGTTTTACCAGTGTCTTCTATTTTCATATTTTAAAACAAAGACTATAAATTTTCAATTTCAGAGTAACTCATTTCAGAGTTCTCAATACCTATTTCGGAACTATTGTCTGTTTCATCGATTTCCTTTGTTAAAGGAGCAATTTGCTTTTGCTTTCTGTCAACAAGAAGCTCAGCAAGTTTTTTAGTTATTTCTTCAATCAATTTATCTTGTGTATTGTCAAATTGGAAGTTTAACTTCTGACTAGAGGTAGGTTTTATTATTACCTTGTCCTCTCCCGCCTCTTTTAGAGTAGGTTTATTCATCGTATTTTCAATACGAATAAGCTGTTCTCACTAAGATTAGTGAAATTAGATTGTTTTACCACAACATCTGTTCTTGCGATAAAAGGGCTAATTTCTAATGTAACCTTAGGCTCGATCTCATATGAGACTGAAGCTAAAGGTGGATGAACATTTTTAAGGGTTTCACCCTTTGGAGTAATAAAAGTCTTGTAAGAAGATTCTAAAATTTTCTAAATATTGAGGATTATCTAACTTAGGGAATTTTATTCCTTTAATTCTGCAAACAGATTTCATATAATAAAGAAAATCTTTAAGACTATCACTTTTCGATTGGTACCAGTTAAATTTCTTTGTCTAATTTTTTCTTTCTCTTTCAGATAAAGTAATTAAAAACCATTTTTCAAAAGAAGTAAATTCTTTTGTTAAAGTAAAAATAGAGTGATAACCCATGTCAGACATAGCAGGACTATTAGGTTTTTCATAAACTAGTTTTACCACATTAGAAGGCATTCTTTCAGTTGCCTTAATTTCCTCTTCAGCTCTATTAGTAATTGGAAGTGAGGATGTTGAATGTCTTGAAGACATTACACTAGGAGTCCTTGATATTCTAGTAAAAGATCTTCTTGAAGAAGAATCTTTTATGAATTTTAAGATCACACTACCATCAGATTCTTCGAGTATATAAACTAAATCAGAGTTTTCTTCCTTTTTTTAAAGGAACTACATCATCAATTTTCCACGACTCAGGATAGTTTAATTGTTCCCATGGTATAGGTTTGGGGACTACTAAATTTCCCTTAGTCAAATCGGTTAGAAATAAAGTAGTTACACCTTTAGGTGCTTTTAGCAACCTGCTAGCATCATCCCTTATATTAGGGATGGTACTATTCATTACTTTGTAATGAATTCTGTAAATTAAGATCAAATTCTTTGATCCAGGCTTCATATCAAAACCTTCTGTTGTAATGTCTAAAGAAGCTGTATCTAATATGTGTGGACAATTTAGCGGAACTATTAAGTTTGGATAACAGCTAAAATAGATTGGTCCATCTGTCAGGGAGGATTCAACAGCTCCCAACAGAGAATCTGAAAATTTATTATTTCTTTTGTCTCTTACACAAACTAATGACGTAATAAGCAAACCTATTCTTGTTGTTGGTTTTACCGCAACTTGTATCATCCCAATATGAATAAAAGAGTATAACTCTTTATGCTTGTCTATTAGACTTGTAGATAATAAATTAAAAGATAATAAGTTATTATCTATAGATATAGACTGTTCAACAGTCTTAATTATATAGGCAGATTTAAATACAAAATTATTATTAGTCTTATAGATACTTTTAGCATGTACAGGAGGTAATTTCCAATTATGTAATTCATTATCTATATTATTTCTGTGTGTGTGTGCGTGCGTGCGTGCGTGTGTCATATAGCATAATAATGATTATATAAAAATTATATTATATTAAGTATGAATTACATTTTTATAAAAAAGTAAATGTAGATGGAGGAGATGAATTTGGTGGTGACGATGGAGGTAGTGGCGATGGAGGGGTGAAGGAAGCGGTGGTAAGATAGGTAGAAGAAGTGGTGGTGGTGGCGGGGTGGGTAATGTGGTGGTGGTGACGGTAGCGGTGTTTGAGGAAGAAGTGGATATGCTGATGGAGGAAGTGGTGGCGGTGGCGGCGGCAAATGAAGGAGATGGTGATGGTCGTAATGGAAATAATAAGATGGAGGAAGTGATGGATGAGTTGGTGTGGGTAGAAGAAATGGTAGTGCTGAAAGTGAAAGAAGTGGTGGTGTCCGGGTAGAGATGGTGGCGGCGGTGGGTGAAGGAGCTGGTGGTGATGGTGCCTGTAACGGGATAGAGATAGTGATGGATATGTTGATATGGGTGGAAGAAGTGAATGTGGTAATAGTGGAGGAGGTGAAGTAGGAAAGTAAAAGGAAATATTTTCCCATCTTCTTTTAGAAAACATTTTCCATTATTTACACTACATTTTCATGTTAACTTGCGCAATATTTTTCATTGACTTATTTTCCAAATCAAACAAACGCATGAAAATTCAGAAAATAATTTCCTGCACAATATTTTTCTGAAAACAAACGAGCCCTAATATATACTCTATGTTTTGCATATTTCAATCACTATCTACATTATCTATTATTTCCTCTTTTCAATTAAATATTGATTCGTATATCTATTATTTGCGTAATCATTTGATCACATGCGGCTATAGAATTTAAGGCATTTCACGAAGAAATTGTCATTTTGTTACTTACTTTTTGAGCATTATATTACATTTCGTGTCTTATCATTGCATTTGAAAAATTAATAACATAAAAAGCACATGTTTAAAGAAAATTGAATTTAAAAATATCACAAACCGTAACGGTTTTATCATAGATGGACATCTAAGTAAATTTTAATAAAAGAATGACATAATATATATAATAGTATCAAATAATATTATATAAAAGTAAAACATAGAGATTATTGAGAAAATGCAAAATATAAGGAAATGTAAATCATGTTGTAAAACGAAAAGATGTAGTAATGTATTTGATCGAACTTGGGAAGGTTATAATTGTTTACACTTAAATTTAACATGTATGTTTTTCAAATTTAAATTTAGTTAAAAGTATACATAATATTGGAATTATAAATACTAATACATAATTAAAAATTTATTTAATATATATTCATATTAGATAGACAGACAAGTCAGATTTGAATCTTAAATCTTAATACTAAAACCAAACTTATTTTATATATTAATTAATCGGGTCATGCCGGGTTCTAGTGGATCAAATACTTTAATTTGTTTTGTTGCTCAAACCCACCCCAAAGGTCAGGCTTTGGTTGTTCCTCTGGCTATAGCCCTTTCAATTAAAGCTGTAACCATTTTCTAATATTACTCTTTAGGTAAGCTCGGTTCGGTTTGAAAATGAAAATGACCGAGCTCGGTTCGTTGCTCATCGTGCTTGAAAATTTTAACTCTGCTCTAATTTTTTATTAACTCAGCTTGAAATCACGAGTTTGCAAACTAAACGAGCATTTGATAGGATTGGATAATTTTTTTATATAATTATTACCTACAGTTTTTTTATATGAAGTAAGATGAAGAAGAATGGAAATAAAAGCCAACTATACTATTAATATGAAAATCCGACAATGAAAGTAATTATAGCTATGCATATGAATATATGAATTTAAAATAACGTTATAAACGAACCTGTGTTAACTTTCAAGTCGAACCTTAAAAATCCCAGCTTCACTCGTTTATATCTCGAGCTGATATCAAAATCGAGTCGAACTCAATCAAGTTACGCTTTGAAGAAATTTTAACCGAACCGATCTCTAACTGCTTTGATTTGTTTAGCTTGTTAGCAACCCTAAATTTTACTCTACATAATTATTGGATATGTTCACTCATGTTATCCGATATTTTTATGTTTATTCAGCTTTTCAAATCAGCGGATTTGCAGTTGCTATTTTATTTATCAATATAATTTGTGATTCATAATTTCCCCTGCAAGAAACATAACAGGGCCGGTGATTATGTTCGTCTGGCATTGACTAATAGCTCAAGTCAAACAATAAATAATATTTTAAAAAAAGTCAAATAACTAAAAGAAGAAATTTAAATGGCCTGCAATTGCAAATTTAAATTAATTGAAAGATAGCTTTCTCTATCTATAAGCAAGGGGGGAAGTACTCTGTGATTTATCAAATCTTATCATCTTATGTTTTTTTTTTGGTTTATTTCCAAATATTGATGAAAACAATTTTTATAATTTAATTATATTTTTTATTTTAAAACATTGCAATAAAATTTTAGACACTAATTATAAAGTATAGCTTAAATATTTTTAATTGTTTGATATTATTATCATGTTTTTGATAAATTAGTTTGATATTAATGGAATTTTTTATCATTGTTTTTTTCCATTTACTTCACAAGAGCTTGAAATGAAATGATTTATTAGTTTTTAGTTAACAGTTTCAGTTAACAAACATATACCGATAGAGTGTTATTTTATTGTTTCATTTTTTATGTATAATAATTAGTTTCTTTAATTCCCATGGATCTTGTAAGCAAATCTGAATGACTTGATTCAAAGATTAAGTTTGTTAATGATAGCACAATTTTTTAAGCAATTAGTTGAAAGTTGAAACAATATATACTAGAATAACTAATTGATATAAATTAAAATTATGGTCTCCTTTGTTTATTCTTTTATTATTAATGTTTTACAACCTGCAATCAGTGATATATATATATGAAAAAATAATTTTTTTCTAATTAAAGATATTTGCATTTAGGGATCAATTATTTATAATGTATTTAACTTGTTTTTTTGAAAAATACAGAAGCCGCCACTTTAGTCTTGATCATCCCAACTAGGTTGGCACCCTCAAAGGACAAGAGAAGCAACAAGGCTAAAATTTATTAATAAAAACTACATCGAATGTCTCAAGAAGGGACATCGAAACTAGTTAAGTACAAGAGATGAACATGTTCGGGTTAGTAAATACATCCGAGATCTCAAACCCTATGAAACTAGAATTATTACATTTGAAAACAAACCAGGTAAAATAAATACATGAAAGGGCATGATCCTCCGAGCTCAACACACTCTCAAACACAAACTTATTACGCCTCTTCCAAAGTAACCAAGCACAACAATACCAAACAGTAGTGGCAAACTCATGCCTTGGTCTACACCGAAAAGTCCCTCTCCATAATGAAAGAAATTCAATTGCCGACCATGGAATAACTAACGATATCCCAAATATATTAAGCAAGCATTTCCAAATCAATGCACTTTCCATACAATGGAAGATAGTGTGTTCAAGACTCTCGGTTGCATTGCAAAACGGGCATATAAAATCGAGCACATTCGGACAGCCTCTATGAAAAAGGAAGTTTCTAGTTGGGAGCCTCCCATGCATTAGTAGCCACCCAAAGAATTGAATCTTTGGTAGTAATCTAGACTTCCATAATAACACAAAATCAAACTCCAGAGAAGAGTTGACCAACCCGAGGTTTACCTCTACACAAAAGGATTTAGCCGAATACACCATCTTATCGTTCAGCTCCCATTTAAAGACATCACAATCTCGACCCCAACACAATCTAGGTTGCTGCCCCTGTGCCGAACCAGTCCCCCATAAATTCGGGCATGCTTGAACGATCCAATAACGATCCAATTTCGAAGCTCCCCGCATCTCGCTCTCGTTGACAATCTCAAATTACGCTTCCAAAAGGATCTTGAGTACGCATATGCGCCAAATAACACCTCACAAGCCTCCCTAACGTTACAAGACTTACGATTACACAATAAATAAATATCAGGGAATAGCGTTGCCAACGATATTGTTGCCGTCCAATTATTGTTCCAAAAAGAACACAACAAGCCTGAACCAACCGACACCTTCGTGTTTGATATGAAAGTTATCTTTACTAATACAACATGAGAAAATGTTTTTCCAGATATGTGAGAGCTTCCGAGTTTCAACATGATTAAGTTCTCCCCATGACGGGAAAACATATTTATTAACACAAATTTGCCGCTATAACAAGTCGGGTTGATAAAATCATTATTACAAAATTTAAGAATCTATTAGAAAGGGATATCCACCATTGGAGTTTATTAAACTGCACTATCAAATTAGTTTAAATATCAAACAAATCATATTTATAAAAAAAATAAGTAAGACTATATTATCTTTAACCTTACTTTATAAGCAGAGTACGTATTTGGGTCGGTGTCAAAAATATTTGGTGCGTCTATATAATAGGGTGTGCTTATTCAATAAACCACGGTTTTCTTTCTTTTTTATTTATTTTTATTTACAACTTCTTGCCTTTTACGCTATACATCTCATGTTTTTCTTGCATTGATTTTTTTTTCATTCAGTATTTAATAGGAAATCTACAGATTTTATAGGCAATTTTTTCATTGATATGATGATCCAGTAAATACATCATTAAAATATATATTTTTTGACTGAAGAATTGTTAACATATATATACATGATTCAGTTATACTACACTTTCAAATTCACGGTTGAAAATTCAAGATATACCGTTTACTAAAATTAAATAAATAAAAGGACACGTATAGACATCTAAAGAAAAAAAAAATGAACTCAATGGAATAATTTTGTAAAGTTTAAGACATTAAATAAGAGTTTCAGCTTTGTCATTTTCTTTCTTTTATCAACTGATGTCAGTTTATATTCCAAGGCCTGCAGCATGCTTAATTTGGTTTTTTTTGTTCCAATTTGAAAATATACTTGCTTAACATAAGTAAGGACTTTTTACCTCATCAGCCTATTTTTTGACTGCTTCGGAAACTTTCATGAATTCTCAAGAAAATTACATGTAGCTGGTGTTTGATGCGAGTCCACCCCAACCCCTGCTTAGTATAACTGCATAAAGATTGTACATTACAACTTTTAGGATAAAAAATTGTTTAATAAAATAAAATATGAGCAACACAAGAGGTGGTTTTCCAGTCCATAGATAAATTTGACAGGTCTTTATGAGGAAATTTCATGTATATTTACAAAGTTTGAATTGCAGTCGTCGTGCTCCTTTTATAAGCAAGGGGTTGAATTAGCCGTTATAAACTTGTCATACATCTCGTTTGATCTCTAATTTATCTTCTCTTCCAATCTTTAAGAATATTTTCATTTGAGATAGATTTGATTTCGTTGTGAGACGGATTTGTAACTGTAGATGTGTGAAACTAATCCGTTAATCTACGAGATTAAACCATTGAAGAAAATATCGTGAAGCTTCAATCTTCAAATTGATTCTGTCGTGCAAGAGATAGGGATGAGCTACTACGTGGCTTCATATGATTTCCTTGAAGTATAGACATTGGCAGGTTGACGCGGCTATTTTTGAAATGAGGCAAGACAGTTCGTTTTGCTTAGATTTTTGCATTAAAATGTTGATATTCCGTATTTACAACTTTTTCCTTGGATCACATAATTATTCTCTTTTTACTTTTTATGATAGATCATCTTTGAGACCAGCAAATCATCATCAAGGAATATTCTTTCCAAAAAGCAAGGGTTAAAATCATACGGTATTATCACGGTGTTAACTCAAGATACTCAATATATAGTACAACAACTCTTTTGAGTGTTTTTGTATTTTACCTCTGCTGAGTAAACATTTACTTAGCGGACTACATTAGTTATTTACTTTAGTATTTTAGGTCAGCAAGGCTAAACTAAAATCTATTTACTTAAGACAAAGAAAAATCTACAATACTGACTTAACGTTTGTTTTCCCTATATTTATCATACTCAATAACCTTAACTCAAGATTATTGAGCAATTCCTTAAATTGGGTTCAACAACAACAACAACTAAAATAATCGCCACGAATTAAATAACAAACATGATATATCAAGGTCAAACATGATAATCAAGTGAAATAAGAAATAAAAGTTCCTTTACTAAAAAATTACATAAAATTGAAAATATATTTTTATAAATATTAAAGTTTGAATACATCAAGGCTACCTTGAACTTGACCCTAAACAACTCATTTACCTTTTAACTTTCAAACGTTTCATATAACTCCCTGAACTTGAAAAAAGTGAACCCATTTGCCTCTGAAATTTCACATGTCAGACTTTGGTTGGTTTAACTTTTCAAATATGTCATTTGAAACTTTTTTGCAAGTTCAGGTTGTTATTTGAAACTTTTGAAAGGTTATGAGAGTAAATAGGTATTTGGGACAAGTTCAAGGGCGTATTGGTGTATTAGGCCAATATTAATTAAAAAGTATCAATAATAAATTTTTATCTAAAATTAATAATTTAATTTATTTACATTACAAATTGAGATTAATTTTTAAAGCTTATATACATATATGGACATAATAGAAATAGGGAACTTTTGATCATGGGACCTAGAAAGTCGCATTCCTAGCTTATGTTAAGGACCGTCCTGTCCCTGATCATAGGTAGGTGCGCGTTTAACAAACATGAGAAATGAACTTGATTATAAAATAAAAAAACATATATCTTGATAAAATACACTTTTTAACTGGATCGTTATTTAGCACTCCCTTTTTACACTTACCGTATCTCATGATGATGATTATGTCCTTCTGACAAATAAAATTAATATTATATCATATTTTAAAATTCTCAAAATATCCTTACAAAAAATAAATTATATTTGATATTAAATTAAATAAATAATATATTTAATTTAAATAAAAATAAATTCAAAAATAATAAAAAAAATACAAATCCTAAAAATAATTAATTCATATTATGGATTAGATTAAGATATCGATAGAAATTCTAAAAAGAAAATAAACAAAAATCTTAAAACAAAACTAAGAATCAACGAGATCAAAGTCTATATAAATTCGATATAAACTCAACTGATCATTTAAAAGTTCAAACTACCATTAAGAGATTCTATCTTCAAATTTTGCATTTTGAGTTCACTAGTCAAATCTAATTGACGTGAAAATTTGCTTCATAAACTTTGTGATCATCATGAAGTTTATTACAATTCTTTTTTGAATGCTTTTCTATGTTTACTAGTCTATTCTAGTTGACTATTGGATAGTTCGTTCTTTTATTAAATCAAACAATGATAATATTTTGTTTTTCTCTTCGATTAGTACAAGCACAACAATACAATTGCTAGAAATTTAGTTTTTTTTTTATTTTGAATTGTATTTTTATTACTCATAATTATAATAATTATTGATTTGGAGATTTAAAGATTTCTATTATTAAATTTATATTTAAAATTGTTTAGATGAAATATATTTTGTTTATGATTAAATATAAATGGTATATAAATAATTACAGGTAGTGATAAATAACATTACTTTTTTTAAATAACAAAGACAAAGGGCATTTAAAAAATGTGGGAGGCGGTAAGTTTAAAAAGATTACGACAAATATCATCAACGTTTCCAATTAGGAAACTCATAAAAACAAACGAAGTTTACTTTTCACTTGTTAAATTGTAAGATATGTATCTTATAGTTCTCTTAACAGTCATTTGCTTATCGCAAACATTTTCTTAGAAAATATATATATACACACCCCTTTAATCTTTCTAAGAAAAATAAATATATACATAAAAAGATACAAGTTTCATAGATATATCAATTTGATTTTATTGAAATTTCAGATTTAGACTAAGACCATCCTTTGTAAATGTATTGGAAAGTAGAACAAAATTACTACTAATGTCGATATTAAATATGAGGTTATTGAAATTAAGAACAATTGAAGAACGAATGAAGAACACATCAAGAACATGAGAGAGAGAGAATTTAATCATGTTAGTTAAAGAATTGAAAGAGTTACAGGGTAAGTAATTACTGTTTGAAGCTAATTGGCTGTTTATACGTGTGGCTTAACTAATACGGTAGGCAATTACTAAATTGCCCTTAACATCTAATGGCTATCATACCAAAACATAATTACAATATAACACTCTCAATATCCCCCCACTAGCTGACATTACTAGATGGATATTAAAATCTGGTGTGTGCATGCAAGGTTTTCGTCAAAACATTTGAAATCTGATATTTTTTGAAGAAACACTCGTTAAATGAATATTTCCAGCTTGTTCTACTCGAGCAGATGTTGCATTGACATTAATTGCTCCCATATGATTATTCTATTGTGCTTCAAATTGTTCCTCCAAATCTTGCTCACAAACCCATTCAAATCCATCGATTGAATGAGCATGACTAAACCTTGACTTAAAAGTATAGTGGGTAGTTATTCTTATTCGCACAATTTACTACCAAATGGCTGCCATCACAGAAAGAACATGACACTTTCTTTGAAATTTCCAAATTTCCATTGTTGTCAAACTGATTCCCTGAACTCTAAGCCTATTGTTGAAAGCTATTGCCATTTCCATGTTGCTAACCATTCCCTTGGCAATTATTTCCATGGAAGTAGAATTGTTGTTTTGAAAATAAGTACCACAATTATAAGATCCTTTCCCCTTTGCCACAAAAGATGCAATATATTACTTTTCTCTAACACAAAACTCTCTTTCATCATATTGCAAAAGAAGTTAAAAGACTTTATTCATAGAGGGTAAAGGGTCAGTAGCCATTGCTAGAAAGAGTAATTGTTTGACCCTTTGAGAAAACACTCACAAGATTAACTTCTTGCTTTTTCCTAATTGAACGAGATTCGTTGCAAAAACATACTTCACAAGAGCATATTACCAATGGATTCAAACTAATTATTTCATCCCACAAAACTTGCAAAGTAGCAAAGTAATTGGTAATCGATTTTTTACCTTGAGTGATGTTGTAAATTCGCTTTGAAGATCTAAAATTTTATATATATCTGATTAAGCCAATCTTTTCCTCAAATTCTCCCAAAGATCCACTGTTGTTTCAAAAGTGATTGCTGTTTGTTTCAAAAATGACTGTTGTTTGTGCAATCGAAGGAGTTGAAGAGCGAATAACCCAGGAAATCTAGCACCATATTGTTGCACCTACGCCATGAATTGAACAATGAATTTGCAAGATTAGGTTTTTTGTTTGTCCCATCAAAAAATTCGAGCTTGTTCTTGGAGGTTAAAGCCATCTTCATGTTTCTCGCCCAACAATGGTAATTAGATCGATCAAGAAGATGATTAACAAGAACAATTGAAGGATTTTTGCTTAAATGAAGGTAGAAAGGATTATTTTCATCAATCGCCTGCTTTCTAGCTTTCGGTATTTTTAATAGAGGAAGAAAAGAGAAACGGAAGAAAGAGATTAAACGAGAAGAAATTAGTGATTTAGGTTAAGCGGAAGCACTGAAATCGTATGATACCATCTGAAGTTATTGAACTAAGAACAAATCAAGAACATAAGAGAGAGAGAATTGAATTGTATTACTTGAAAAAGAGAAAGAGTTACGGAGTGAGTAATTACAGTTTGAAGTTAATTGGCTTCTTATACGTGTGGCTTAACTAATAGGGAAAATCTACAGTGGGCAATTACTAAATTGCCCCTAATACCTAACGGCTATAATAACAAATTTAAACAAAGGAAAACTTCTTTTTCTTTACAAATATGTATATAGTAAAAAGTATCATTTAAAAATCTTCTTGTGAATCTATTTGTAGCTTTGAATCTTTTTGTTGACAGAGATACGAATCCTACGCAAAACAGATTTTTCCATTTTTCTTAATTAAGTTCAATTGTAAATTGGGAAAGTTTATATTATTTTTTCTTCTTTTCTAATAAAATTAAGGAAGATAGTTTTTTTTTTTTTTTTTTTGACTGAGTTAAGGAAGATACTAGTTAATTAGCTTATATAGATAATCAATATGATCACGTAAAATCCAATTTGATATTTGTAAATCTCTACGATGACTACAGCAAACTAGACAGTTTAAGGCAATAAACAAACAAAATTTTTCTTTCTATATAAAAATAAATTCAATATTTTTGTAATCCTAAACAAGTAATTTTTTCCACTATAATAAATTTTTATAATGAAATGAGATTTAAAGATTTTTAAAAAGTTGTGCTTGTTGTCAATTATAAATAGACTAGAATGAATTACAAATACACGAATTCAGCATAACAACAAAAATAACCATTTTCAAAAAAACCCCATTATCCTTTCTTCTTCTACCATGTTGTCTAATATATTTCAATTACTTGCCTTGTTCTTTTTCCATTTAGCACTGTCCCTAATAAGAATAACGCGATCCTTACCATGTCAACTACCGCCAGAAATTTCATCCTTATACAAGGGAGACCCGTTGGTGAGGGAAGCGGCTGCAATCGATTTTGGAAACGTCGTACATGACAAGCCGTTGGGTGTGTTTTATCCAAGAACGGAGCAACACATAGTGGCTCTCGTAAAAACCTCTTACAACTGCAAAAAGGCTTTCACTATCGGGGTTAGGGGACATGGGCATTCCACGTTCGGACAGCATATGGCTCTAAATGGGGTTGTGATAGACATGGAAAGTTTAAGGGCAAACGGGGGGACCAAAGTTTTTGCAATGGAAAGTTATGCGGAAGTTGGAGGAGATCAACTTTGGGTGGATATATTGAAGGATGCGTTAAGACGGAACGTTACGCCGTTATCTTGGACGGATTATTTGAATCTTACGGTTGGGGGAACACTTTCTAATGCTGGAATTAGTGGACAAAGTTTCCGATTTGGTCCTCAAATTAGCAATGTTAAGGAGATGAACGTTGTTACGGGTATGTTTCTTTGTACCATTTTTTCTCTATTTTCGATACTTCGGGTTTTCTTATATTAAGTTCGGATTGAGCTGCAAGAAATAAGGAAGAAAATCTGTTGTTGATTTCTCTATCCTTTTGTCGTCTAATTTTACTATAAACCGGTAACAATTGTAATGCTTTGGAATCGGTTAGCTGTAAGTAGATTACTTTGGATTTCCTTTAAACGAAAATTGTATTTTCTCATGTTCAAAGTCATACATGAGAGTGGATCATCTCGTGGTGAAAACAAAAAATAGTTTTACATGAGAGTGAAGATAAAATTTCAATAATACAATACTAAATAAATTATTAAGATTTACTTTGATATACTTGAAAAAGTCAAGAAATAAAATAAATTTTTCATAAAAAGAAATAACAAATTCGAAAGAATGAACGAGTAGATTGTGTGAAGCCAAATACAATGGCGCCATTTGGCGCTATAAGTAAACTTTTGTTAAATACTTTTTAGAGATGATGAGAAGAAATCTTATTACATGTAACATTTTGAGAATGTCAAATATTGGCTCTGATTTTTTATTTTTTAGAACCACATTTAAAACTCTAGTCAATTAGACCATATATGTTTAAAGAGTTTCTAATTATGAAAGTGACATTATAAGAAAAATAAATATTATGGACGAAACTCCTAATAATCTAAAAATTAGTTAGTTGGATTAACATTTGCTCCTTCTCTGGTATTAAATTTTATTGTTTTATTGTTTTAATGTGTTAATAGCCTATATGCATGTCTCCTTCAATGTGTTTCATTCATATTTTGACTTATATGTCCTTCGATGTGTTTCATTCATATTTTGACTTATGTGTCATTCGATGTATTTCATTCATAATTTGATACATGACGGGCAAGTAAAGAAGAGAAACTAACATGTGAGAGAGAATCTAAAATGAAAAAAACTATCATATTTCAAAAAATGAATGAACATCATTGAAAGAGACAAACAAACAAAGACATCCTATTTTTTTCTCTGATTATTTAAGGGTTAATTGGGCGAAATTTTAGCTGGCACCTAAATTTATGTGGCATAGTTTGAATTTTTAGGTGTTTGGGGTTTTGATAGCAACAATAAACAATGCATTTACACAATATTGACTATAATTAGTGTTAAAGTATTAATAAAATCTCTTATACCGGAAATTAAAGCATAAAAAATTCTAATTTATAAGTTTATAACATCCTATTTTAATAACAGGGTAAACTAAATAAAATTTCATGTCATTTAACTAATTTAAAAAAGTTATTGTAGATTATTTTTTAAAAGGTGGATGTGGTTTTGAAAGTTAGTAAAAGTAAATTCTCAATTTTTAATTATATGATGAAAATAGGTACCTATCCATTTTGAAATGAAATTTTGTAACTTAATCAATAAAAATACAACACAATTTAATAATAAATTTTTTGAGAATTACAAATATTTTTTTAATTAGATTGTGATGAATGCTTTGAAAAAATCATAATAAAATCAAATTTCTGAAAATTACTTAAATTTTGATGTTTAATTTTTTAAATAATATAGTTGAACTATAATAACAATATATTCATTAGAATACCTATTGTAATACAATAATTTATAACAAAACAATCAAATCACATGACATATTTTTTAAATTTACCTTAATGATATCCATCATTTATGAGAAATTACATATTTGGTTTCACCTAATATAGGGAAAGGAGAACTCGTAACCTGTTCTCCAACAAAGAATCCAGAGTTGTTCTTCGGTGTTCTTGGTGGTTTAGGCCAATTTGGTATTATTACAAAAGCTAAAATTCCTCTACAACCAGCACCCACAAGGGTAAGTAATATCTTACAATATAATAATTTTTTATGATTAGTCTTGGATATATAAATTATGATATATCAATTAATTATTAATGTAATTACAGGTTCGATGGACACAAATTCTGTACAGCAATTTCTCAGCCTTCACAAAAGCTCAAGAAAATATTATTTCTATTAGTGGTATAAATGCTGTGAGTTATTTAGAAGGTGGAATTATATTGGACAATGGTACCCCTAATATATGGAGAACTTTCTTTTTCCCACCATCCGAAGTTTCAAAAATTACTGCCCTTACAAGGAAGTATGGCGTTATTTATAGCATCGAAATTGCTACACATTATCTTGGGCAACTTAGCAAGAAATCAATGGACATGGTTAGTGACCTATACTAAGTATAGGTCGTTTGGTTTGTGAAATTTTTTTTAAGAAAGTGGAATAGAATAGACGATGAATATTAATATTTATAATATTTCATTTTATTCTATTTTGCTATCAAACAATGTGTAATCGATCATTCTTTGTTTGCTATTATGTTGAGAATTCTCATAATATGTTTTCATTTTTGCAGAAAATGAACAACCTTTATCGATTGCTTGGTAATAAACAAGAATTAACTTTCGAAAAAGACGTATCTTATTCAGAATTTTTAACCAGAGTTCCTCCCACAGAACCAAACTCTCAAGCTCATCCATGGTTGAATTTTTTCATTCCGAAATCAGGTATTTCAGCTTTTGATTCAGGCGTAGTAAGAGATATTCTTCTTAGGCGAAATATCACTCTCGGCCCTGTCCTTTTCTATCCGATGAACAAAAATAAGTATGTAAATTGACTTATTCTTGAGTTTATTTTAACAAAAAAATTTCCAATAATAATTCCGTGATTTAATTATTTTTGACAAAAATTGCAGATGGGATGCTAGAACATCAGCAGTGATACCAAATGAAGATATTTTTTATGCTTTTGGTCTTTTATGTGAAACTGGAGCTCACACTTTACAAGAGTACAAAGATCAAAACAGTGCAATATTGAAGTTTTTTGGTAAAGCTGGAATTCATGCAAAGCAATATCTTGGTTATCAAGCAAATAAAAATGGTTGGATCAATCATTTTGGTCCAAAATGGAAAACTTTCCAGCAGAGGAAAGCTTTGTTTGATCCAAAAAATATATTGTCGCCGGGACAAAGAATTTTTAATTAGCATAGTTAAATTTAATTTCATGTAATAAAGTAATTTTACAGTTTGCTTCTCAAATTTAATTTCTTAAGTAAATGGTTACTATAACATATTTATTGTACAAATACATCTTCCGTTTAAACTAGGCTCGGATGCCATGTTGTGTCCTTAAATTTGTTTCAAAGTTTTTCTTATTCCTTAATTTCTTTAGTTTAAAAAGCGGTCAAGGCAATCATCTAGGCAAGCTTTTTTAGAACACAGCTACAATTTTATATAATCAAGCCGTCAAGGTAAAAAGTGTTATCAAAATCCTAAAAAGTGTCTCCAAAACCTACAAAAGTGTTGTTAAAGTCTAAAAATATGTCGCTTAAGCCAGGAAAAATGTTACTATATGAATTTTAATTTTATTATATAAAAATTTATGTGTTAATTAAATTTATTATTCAAATTCATTAATAAATATTAAATATTTAAAGATACTCATCCACCTAGTCCTCGATTAATCCCCGACTAGGTCTGCGGAGGCTTTGACCGTCCGACTAACACTTAGCGCATTTCAAAACACTGCTTAAACTTAACAAAAGTGCATAAGTTTATCATCTTAAGAGCATCATTATTAGATAATGGATTCTAGAATTATGTGACATGTAGAATAAGAACCCAAATTGTTGGCATGTTAACGATTTTAAAATAGACAATCTCTTTTAGAATGATAGCATGTTTCATTTAGAAATGTTTAATTAAATAAGGAAAAAAGACTTAATTATAAACTAAAAATAAAGTATTTTTTAAAGAAAAAAAGACCATAGCCGAGGCACAAGTCGCGGATATCCCAACTAGGTTGGCATAATCGGCTAGCAAGCGACACGACTAGGCTAAAATTATATTAATCAAATTAATGGTGATACACAAGGAGAATATTACATCTCAGTTACAAGAAAGAAGAAAAGCGAGATCTACCTGAATGTTAGAAATCGAAAAACTAATAAGAAGAAAAGCGAGATCTACCTGAATGTTAGAAATCGAAAAACTAACTCATCGTCTATTACAAATAAAAATAAACCAACACAAATGTAAGCTCTGGACGAAGGGATTGGTAGTTCCATCTTGGCTGCCAAATACAAACTTGTTCCAAAGTGTCTACAGGGACCAAGAAATGTAGAATCAAAGGAAAGTTGCAAAATCTCTGTATAGTCCATCCTTGAAGAAAAAACACCATAGTTGCAAAAAGTCAGAAGGAGATGAAGGCATAACAAGATTAATTCCAAGCCAATGGAAAATACTTCGCCAAATCGAATGACTTCTCGAGCAGAACATAAGCACATGCTCCATGGTTTCAGTTTGATGGTAAAAATCACAAACATTATTCAAGACAGCCCGACAACCCCTTTGAAAGAGGAAACACTTAGTTGGAAATCTCGCATGGAAAACTAACCAATCAAAAAATCGCACCTTTGGAGGGAGCAGAGAATGTCAAATTATCATGATATCTACGACGAGGTTTGGGCAACGGGGATTGATAGAAGCCTCGACAAAAAGAAGTGGTTGTGAATACCTTGTTTGGATCCAAATCTCACAAGAACCTATCCACGTTGGTTGAGAAGATTGGCAGTGCCAATTATTGGCAATAATAGGGGGCTGCAACTGAAACAAACACCCGCAAGACTCAAAAATCTAAGAGCAAGTTAGTGGCATCTTTCGATGGCAGAAGCTTGAAGCCTTCGCTTCCAAAAGGGTTTCTCCAACCCTCTAGAAGCCTAGCACAGAACTAAAAAAAATAGTTTTGAGAAACTGAACTAAGTTTGTGAATGCAGAAAGAGTGTAGATCGGGAAATAAAGATTTAAGAGACATTCCCAAAGCTCAAGCATCTTCCCAAAACAAAGCTGAGATCCCATTACCATTTGTGACCCGTGAATTTGAAATAAAGTGACTTTAAATAGACAATGTTCAACATTTATTGTGTCATATCATGTAAGAAAAAGAAAATAAAAGAGAAAGCCATATTTTAGATAATTAACAATTCTTCCCAATGTGTTAAGACTATTAGTAAAATAGACTATTTATTAAAAAATACTCTAATATCAAGTGTCAATGGTTGATTTAACTTTTAAATATGTCATTTTCCTAATTTTTCTCTCTCTCCAATTATAAAGTGATACATTTTTACCAAGTTAGGGTGTTAATAGAAACTTTGAAAAATTAAAGTAGGTAGTAGGTCATATGAGTCAAGTTTGTAGTGATTTTGTGAATCTAAGAGTGTTGGGCTTGATAGCTTGAGTTATCATATATGTGGGGGTTGAGCTCATTAAACACAAAATCAATTAGCTTGTGTTAAGATAATCTTCACCACTTACATCACTCATCTATAATACATAGACACTCCAAAGCTTGGAGTGTTCCCATGTCAAACACACGTCAGATACATATACTCTCCAGACACACGTATACACGTGTTCGACACTCCATTTTCCAAACGGACACGCCACGTAAGATTTTCTTGTACAGACACGCCCCTGACACTTTGTCAACACCAAACTGTGTCGTTTTATGGATCAAAATCCACCATGATACGATGGTGAATATTGTTAAAAATTAGCTTTTAAATTGATTTTAATTTTGACTAATTTCAAATGTATATATTTCTTAATATTTCGTGTAATAAATTATGGAACTGATGAAATAATAATTATTTATTTATTTTTCATATTAAAATTTTTATAAATATATAAAATGTGGTTAATATATATACAAACTAATAATTTTTATATATATTCAAATTTGATATGTATATATATTTATTTATATTTTTTTAGTTGTCATATCCCAACCATGTTCAAATGCATATTTTTTTGAAATTGCCGTGTCCATGTTTAGTGTCGCGTCGGACACTTGGGGCATGTCTGTGCAAACTATTTACTTATATTCCTTTATTATTTTTGTTGCGGGATAACTTCAACATCATATCTCCAACACTACCAAACATTTATATATTGACTTTTCTCTTCTCGATGCCCAATATCATCAACAGATTTAGTCTCTTCGCTAGTCCAAACCTCATCAGGGATTTAAACTCGAATCCAAGATTTTTTCGACTATCAAACTATTTGCTACTCTAATACCATGTAGAGAATATATGAACCTGAAAAGTGTTGAACTTAAAAACTTGGGTTATCACACAAATGAGATTGAGCTCATCATCTAATATAAAATCATTTGATTTTTATAAGGAAAAATCTCCACTACTTATATATCAAGGATTTTTTTTACAAAGACAAGAATTAGGGAAATTATTTCAGCCAATAAATCATAAATATAAGATATCTCAAAAAAGACAACATATATGTGTAACAATGTGAAAACGTGTATAAATGACATTATACCAAATACAAACTCGTATAAAACGTATTATATCACACATCTCTTCATTTAAATAGTCTCCAATCACTAGAATATTGCCACTCACTATCTTTTCTCTCTCTCCAACATTCGCCAAAGCTGTCGCCGCCGTCCACCACCTTGTCCAACACATCTCAAGAACAAAATCGAAGATCAAATAATTCAAATTCATGTCCTAGGGTTTAACAATCAATCATTCAAATTCACACCTCTGCAAAGTGTTAATACTTAGTCGATGGACCATAATAAAGGAATAAACCAGTAGCAGAAAACATTCAATGATGATGAATCCGATCGGAACAGCAACAATCAACAATTACAAAACCTAAAACCTTTTGTATTTCAGTATAATGCATCTTATACCAGATTTCCAGTTGGTATAACATGTATTATAACAATAAAAAATTTTATTACTTGTGTTATATTTAGTATAATGAACATTATACCAAAATGAGAACTTGTATAATGCACATTATATCACTTAAAAAATCATGTATAAAAAAATCCGGTATAATAAACATTATATTGAAATGCAAACTTGTATTATACACATTATACAACCAGCCTTGACAAAATCAAGTTAAAATACAATAAAAATTGTTTTGGATAATAGTACAAATAAATTTAAATTTACGATATTCCTCATAAATCTAGTATTGAGACAATCCTTACAATTTCCCTGTATATCACTCATATTCCTTGAACATTTTCGATTATTTAACCTCAATTCTTATACTATCTAATTAGTTTAGTTCTGAATATTGAACATTAGTTGAAGCATTTAACACTACACAAAAAAAAAATAGTTTGAAGTGTAAGAAAAAAAAAGTAAAAGTTCATGAGATACATTCTAAGTGATAAGACTTTTGTACACCAATGCAGTTTATTTAAATATACTAATACGAGTAATATCGTGCATAATGATAAACCAGTGAACTTTATTTAAAGATATTACAATACAATATATATGTTGTAGCTTAATTGATCAACTAGGCAAATAATATTTATAGTCCCTGTACATTTTGCTTGTTAACTTTTAGCATTTGAATTTTAATTTGGTGATTTTTTTCACTAAATTGAAGTTCAAATCGACGAAAATCAAGATTGGAAAAATGCACAGGATGAAAACTTGATATTTCCATCAACCTTATGATCAAGAAATTAAATTACAAGTTCAACCAATTCATCAATAGATTGATTATGGGGTGAGTTACCCGAATTTAAAACCTACATTCTTCAAAGTTTATTATACTTATAACAAAAAACATAAAGCTGATTAAAATAAAAAAAGAAAAAAGACAACTGTTTCTAGTTTTTAAACTTTTAATTACAAAAGAAATACATCTTATCTTTAGTTCAAAGAAATAGAAAGAAGAATACATATATTAGATTTGCCGGTGGGAATTTTCATTTTAAATTATACCAATTACCAAATTGCAAATTAAACTTTCCACCGTTTTCAAGTAACAGCAACTGTATTCAAAGTACTTAAAATATTTTCTTGTACTATAAATACTTCAAACCTATTCATTTTCAATCAAAATAAAAAAGAAAACCTTACAATGGCAATACTTAAATTCTTAACCCTCCTTTTCTTCCTGATTGTCAACACAAACTTAGTACTGATTTCAGAATCATCAATTTTGTGTCCAATTCCACCTGAACTATCCGAAAAACTCCAAGTAGATCCAACATCTCTAGAATCAGCTTCAACTGACTATGGCAACATTGTACACAACAAACCATCAGCTGTTCTCTATCCGACATCTGTACAAGACATCTCCACCATAATCGGAGCTTCCCACGCTTGTTCCACGCCTTTCAAAGTGGCGGCTAGAGGAAATGGGCACTGTACACGTGGACAAAACATGGCTTATAATGGAGTTGTTGTTGATTCCAAGGGGCTGAGAGAGTACAAAAGAGAGGACGGGATCGTAATTTCGAAGAGCGGGAAGTATGCTGATGTTGGAGGGGAACAACTGTGGAGTGATGTGTTGAATGTAACCGTGAGTAAAGGAGTTACCCCGATTTCTTGGACCGATTTTCTCGGGTTGACCGTTGGTGGAACTCTTTCTAATGGTGGGATTAGCGGTCAGAGTTTTCGGGTCGGTCCTCAGATTAGCAATGTTCTTGAGATGGATGTTGTTACAGGTTAGATTTTATCTCTTTTTCTTTTCAATTAAGTCGCATGTATATAATACTAGTAATAACCGATGGACATAACGTCATGACTTGTCAATCATCTCAGGGTAAGAAATTATGATATAACTTTAGAGTGAGATGAAAAATTAGAGTTACGTGTGAACATGTTAAATTAAAATTATAGTTACCGAGTCGGCGATTAAATATCCCAACGCTTGACTTACATTTATCCACGTGACACGATTTTTCTATGAAAATTTATATATGTAATGTCGATTTAGGTGATGAATGATAAAACTAATAACTTTATCCGAATTTGGAATCAAATGATTATTTGCTTAATGCAAAAAACAATTCAAGAACCAAGAAGAACATCAAGTTATTATAATCAATTTGCTTGTTTTTTTTTTCAGGGAAAGGAGAGCTACTGACTTGTTCTCCATCGAAAAATTCAGAGTTGTTCTATGGTGTATTGGGTGGATTAGGCCAATTCGGAATTATAACCAGGGCAAGGATTCCTTTAGCTCCTGTTTTGGATAGGGTAAGTAAAATTTTGTTCAATAACTTCATTCTCTAATTTAATATATTAAGGCGTGCCAGCAGTGATTAGTCTGTTTTCCAGAAATTAACTTTTCGAGAAAGTGGCCGGAAAACAGAGAATACGTTTGCCCTAAATTTTACTTCAATTTGTAACTAATATAAATGCTATTCTATTTTAATTAATTTTATTTTTTATTATGTAGGTGTTATGGGTGCAATTTCTTTACAGCAATTTCACAGCTTTTATTGCAGACCAAGAACATTTTATTTCTCTACATGGAAAGGAAAAAGGAAATAAAATCAATTATGTAGAAGGTGGAATTTTATTGGATAATGGAACCCCAAATTCTTGGACAACATTCTTTTTCTCACCAGAAAGCCTCCCAAAAATTCAATCTCTAACCAAAAAACATGGTATCTTATACAGTATTGAAATAGCTACGAGCTATGATAAACTCACTAACAGAACAATTCGGAAGGTAATCAATTTTATATGTATTTTTAGCAACAGAATAAAATCCTTCCCTAATTGCGAAAATTCTGAAAAAGTACATATTTTGTTGATTAATTACAGAAAATGGATAAATTTATCAAAGGGCTTCGTTCCGTGCCCGATTTCATTGCTGAGAAAGATGTTTCTTACGTAGAATTCATAACCCGAGTCCCTCCTGTAGAGGATAATAATTTAGCACATCCATGGTTGAATCTCTTCATACCGAAATCACGAGTTACAGACTTTAATTCGGGTGTTCTTCGAAGTATCGTTCTTGCTCGAAATATAACAACCGGACCGGTTCTTTTTTATCCGTTGCTTCGAGATAAGTAAGTAAAAATATTATTGTATCCTTTTTTTTATTTCACAATTTTAACAAAAATATTATTTACGAATATATTGACCTGGTATTACCAAATTGATTGCAGATGGGATGATAGAATGTCAGCTGTAATACCAGACGAAGAAATATTTTATATAGCAGCAATTTTATATTCAAGTAAGAAGAATGAATGGAAAAAGTATGAAGATCAAAACAAAGCAATATTGGATTTTTGTGGTAAAGAAGGGATTAAAGTTAAGCAATATGTGGGTTATCATTCAACTCAAGATGATTGGATTAAACATTTTGGGTCCAAATGGCAGACTTTTAAGGACAGAAAAGCTTTGTTTGATCCCAAAATGATCTTGTCACCTGGACAGAAAATTTTTTAATTGTAAATTTAATTATGTAGAACTTGTATCTATGTGCATATTTGTGGAAATATTTATGTACATAAAATATGCAATTCTCATTCTTCTTAACATTTTTTAATGTTTCAAGTATCTTCTTCTACTTTATTTATGTGAACTTTTTTACTCTATTTCAAATGTTTGTTTAATTAAATGATTTTAAATATATGTGATTTGCGTATTAAATTATAGATGATGTTGTGATATGTATTTATCATATAATTATATTTAATTAGTAAATTCAGATTGGTTCGAGCATATTTCTAAAAGATCTACAATTTTAGGCATACTATGTAAATTGAACTCCAAATAAAGCTTAAGTGGTCAATCGTGATTACTGCTCGAATTGATAACAAAAAAAAAATGTTGTACAGTGCCTGTTTTCTTATTAATTTGGAACATTATCCTTTAGTATCATATAAATTGAGAACATCAATCAACACCAAATAGGTATCATTAAATTGAAATAAGATATGGTTATATTGAGGGACAAATTATTGTCTTTCCATACAAGACTTAGAAATATTTAAATTAAACAAAACTTGATTATTTTCTCACAAACTCAGCCGGTATCGTAGACCGAGCTATAAACTTTATACGAGTAACACTTAGAATATCACTACTTAATCGTGTACTCTTTTCTATGTAACTTGTACTATAATCTCATTTATATTGATGAAATCAGGGCAAAATAAAAATCATAATCTATTTCGATTGACTTACGAGATTTTTTTAATAGTGATTTTTAGTTTAATAAAATTCTGGAGATTGAGTTATAAATAAGAAATTACTATAAATTTTACCAAACCCAAATTAAAATATTTTCTTTTACAGTGATATCTTGTATATGCAAATTTCTCGCCTTGTTTCATCGATTAAATACCTTTTTGGGCCTACTCTATAACTAAGATACTCCTCATCTATTGAATTTGTTTATTTGATACTTGACATGTATTCACTTTTTGCATGTTTGGTACCTAATGTATTTACTATATGTTTATTTGATACATAATCTATTTAATTTTAGTACATAAAGTATCTATCTAACAACATAAAAAAATGTAAAATAACTATATATTTATTTTTAAAATGGATACTGTGTCGTCGATCATGCGTAGAATTGGCAATCTCCAATGATCCCTTAAATTATCTTACTAAAATTTGATATGTCATGCATTAAATAATACAAAGTTGAATCCGTCAAGCATCAAATAAATAATTTTAACATATGAGATACCGAAAGGACATCTGAGTTATAGAACAAGCCCCAAAAAGTTATTTAAGTATTATTTTATCTAATTCCATTTAGCAATTGCACAATCCTTACTTACCATGTCAATTATCGCCAGAAATTTCATCTAAATTTAAAGATTGCCCTTTAGTGACCGAAGCAGCTTCAAGTATTTCCAAGAACAGAGGAAGACGTGGTAGCTCTTGATAGGAACCTCTTAAAACTGTGAACTTGCATACGTTAAATATATAAATTTATAATAGACCCATCTTTCCAAATTTGTACCACAGTTCGTTTCTTTTTGTACTAGAGCTGTTATTGAGCGACAAAATAAAGGGGAAATTGAAAGAGAAACAATGAACAGGTGGAGCTGAAATAGAGATTTTAGGTGACTCAACCAGTAAAAAATAGGATTTCATCAAGAAAATGAATATCGAGTAAACTTAAATCATATTAAGCTATATGATTTGCAGCATAATAATTCTTTTTTTTTTTGTCTACATGACTAAATATTTGAGATTTATGAAACAAAAATTATCCATTTTATTTTGAGAACTATTGTAAATAAGTCAAGGCAATAAACTACTGCTCAAGCATATCTGAACTGGAACTATTATGCATGTTTTGAGAGCATTAAAATAATAGAAGAGATTGCCAGATGGGATAAAGACTTTTTACGGCAATAGAGTTCTATTTAAATATTGCTATCAGTAGAAATTCTTTTAAAAAAAGCCGACCACGGTTTATAGTTTTAATTATCAGAAACCACCCATTAGTAACAAAAGAATACTAGTAATCGTTAGTTCAAAGAAAGAGGAAGAGAAGAGATTTATTGGATTTGGCGGTGGTAATTTCTCATTAAATAATACAAACTTCTCTGCTTTCCACATTTTTCAAGTTACTACAACTGTAACTACACAACCCTTTTGAAGTACTTACAAAGTTTTCCTTTATACTATAAATACAACTTACAAATTCATTTGTTCTCCACACTTAATATTACAATGGCAATAATTAACTCCTTGATCCTTGTTTTCTTCCTAATTACCAATACCAATTTACTACTAATCTCAGAATCAACAATTCTCTGTCCAATGCCACCCGAATTATCAGACAAACTCGGCTTAGATCCAACAACCTTGGAATCGGCTTCAACTGATTACGGTAACATTGTACACAACACTCCGGCAGCTGTCCTTTATCCAACATCCGTACAAGACATCTCCACCATAATTGGAGCTTCCTACACCTGTCCCACGCCTTTCGCGGTGGCGGCTAGAGGCAATGGGCATTGTACACGTGGACAAGACATGGCATATGATGGGGTGGTTGTTGATTCGAAGGGGTTGAGAGAGCATAAAGGAGAGGGCGGGATCGTAATTTCGAAGAGCGGGTTGTATGCCGACGTTGGAGGGGAACAACTGTGGAGCGATGTGTTGAATGTGACGGTAAGTAAAGGAGTTTCCCCGATTTCCTGGACCGATTTTCTTGGGTTGACCGTTGGTGGAACGCTTTCGAATGCTGGGATTAGTGGTCAGAGTTTTCGGGTCGGTCCTCAAATCAGCAATGTTCTTGAGATGGATGTTGTTACAGGTTAGATATATGTTGTTTTGATCTCTTTTTACGTAAGTAATCAGTCATATGGTGGATATCATTGTTTGAATATGGTCAAAATTATAATATGGACATTTACGAATAAAAGATAAATATTTATGGATCACGTTATAAGTCCAAAGTTTTAACGTGTTAGTTTAGAGTAATATTTTAAATAAAAAATTTCTGAAAGGTCAAAATTTAATCTTATTATTGCACCTATCTACTAATTCTTACTCATTAAGGGGATTAAATACCTTTTTGAGGCATGATTTATACCTCAATTGCTATTTTGGTGTCTGATTTATTGAAATTGCTTATTTGGTGCATGACGTATTCAACTTTGGCCTATTTGGTATCTAACATATCGAATTTTAATACGATAACATAAAAGGCCATTGAGAATTGGCAATTCTATACATGATCAACGAAACATACCCATTCTCCAAATGACAATATAGTTATTTCACGTTTTTTGTATTGTTAAATAGACATTTTATGTACTAAAATTAAATAGATCATGCACCAAATAAGCATACAGTAATTACGTCAAGTATCCAATAAGCAAAAAGTGAATATGTCATACACCAAATAAACAATTTCATTAGGTCAGGTATTAAAAAGGTATTTGAGGTATAGAACAGACCCTAAAAAGGGATTTAATCCCTCATTAAGGTCTAATTATTTAATTTGATTGATTATTCGAGTAATTATAACTGGTTTTCGTCATTATAATCAATTAGCTAAATTTTTTCAGGGAAAGGAGAGCTTGTGACTTGTTCTCCATTGATTAATTCAGAGTTGTTCTATGGAGTATTGGGTGGATTAGGGCAATTTGGAATCATTACCAGAGCAAGGATTCCTTTAGCCCCTGTTTTAGAAAGGGTAAGTATAATTAATTTAAATTACTACAAATCTACAACTTATCTAAGAATCTAATTATTTAAAATATAAATAAAAATGATAATAATTTTTTCTTATATTAATTATGTGTAGGTCTTATGGGTACAATTTCTTTATAGCAATTTCACAGCTTTTATGGCAGACCAAGAACGTTTTATTGCTCTCCATGGCAAAGAAATTGGAAACAAAATAAGTTACTTAGAAGGTGGGATTCTATTGGATAATGGCACCCCTAATACTTGGAGAACTTTCTTCTTTTCACCCAATAATCTCTCACAAATCCAATCTTTAGTCAAAAAACACGGTATCGTCTACAGTATCGAATTAGCGAGCAGCTATGATAAACTCACCAACAAAACTATACAAAAGGTAATTAATTTACTACATATATTGCCCCCATCCCTTCCTTGTTTATATTTTCCATATTTTAGTTGAAAACAAGTAAAATGGCATGAAAAGAAAAAAAATGAAAAACAATTTTGTACATGGTCTTGCTCATTGCTAGTTTGCTACCACACAAATCTGTCGCTAAAGTTTATTCACAAAATTTTTTGGCACTTTTTATGTAATCATTTGATTTTAGTTGAAATTAAGAAACAAAGATTTAAGAAATTAAACTTTTGGTTGAATAATTGCAGGAAATGGATGATTTTATCAAACAACTTGGATCTGTGCCCGATTTTATTGCCAAAAAAGATGTGTCTTACGTAGAATTCCTTACCCGAGTCCCTCCAGTTGAGCAAAATAACGAAGCACATCCATGGCTAAATCTCTTTATACCAAAATCGCGAGTTTCGGATTTTAACTCCAGGGTTTTCAAGAATATTATTCTCGCTCGAAATATCACTACCGGACCTGTTCTCTTTTATCCAATGCTTCGAGAAAAGTAAGTATCACATAGCAATTTGTATTATTGTGACATAATCGTTTGTTGTTGTTTTTTTAATTATATGACCGATTAATTGCAGATGGGATGATAGAATGTCAGCAGTAGTACCGGATGAAGATATATTTTATACTGCAGCAATTTTATATTCAAGTGGTATAAATGAATGGCAAATGTATGAAGATCAAAACAAAGCAATATTGGATTTTTGTGCTAAAGAAGGAATTAAGGTTAAGCAGTATCTTGGTTATTATTCAACCCAAGATGATTGGATCCAACATTTTGGGTCAAAATGGCAAACTTTTAAGTCGAGAAAAGCTTTGTTTGATCCCAAAACGATCTTGTCACCTGGACAGAAAATTTTTAGTTAGAAGTTAACAGGTGTAGTTTTGTTGATAATTAAATGTATATATTATATGCAATTATCATTTTCATGATAAATTGCAATTGGCTATGTATGACATTCAATAGAAATTCATCTAACCAATTTCTCGTAGTGTCCCCATACAAAAAAAAATTATGTGAAATTAAGGTTTGATTGCTGTCGTAGGATCATACACCAAAAAAAAAAAACATTTGAATTGGATGACCCAAAAAAGCAATTATGTCATCCATGGAGGATTTTGCGTACTGCCGCACCCCTTTCTTGAAAATGTAATAAAATGATTTGGATTCTTTGTTGTTATACATTGTACTAGAATATTTTTTTTTAAAAAAAAAATGGCTTCATTAAAGTTTCAGTAATAACAAAGAAAAATCATCACCCCACTCGAATGTAGACTCGACTCGAACCTATGATCTCTAATATCATAGCTTCGGTTTCAATTACCGCTAGTTTAAGTCCTTTGTCACACATTATCACTACGCCATAGATGGCCTGTGGCAACGAAAATACATAATGTTGCCCTTTAACCGTTGCAATTTTTAGAAAAAAATCAACCTATGGCAACGATATTGCAAACTGTTCCAAATCAGTTGCAATAAATATAAAAATCCGTAAAATATGCAACAGATTAGTATATGTCGTTGCCTAAAACACTAAAGAATAAGGTATGGGTTAAGTGAATAATAAAATTGTTTGGCTGGATTATATCCCGCTCAATTAATTGATTGTCAAAACTAATTAAAAAAATAAAATAATAAAATAAACTTAAAAAAATCTCAACTCACTTTTTGCTTCCTTCTTCTTGCTTCTCTCTAAAATTCCTAAACCCTCTGGCAAGGTTTTCCCTCCCAAAAGCTTCTATGGATGCCTCGGCAAAAGGGATGGGTTTTCCGTTTCTTGGTAACTTGTATTTCTGCTCTTTTTCTTTTAAACACAGGGCATTAGAACGACGTCATTTTCCTCTTTTATTGAAAGGGAAAAATGACGTTGTCTGCTTCTATCCAATATTAATACAA
>CATIWQ010027566.1:0-22241 GCA_949673415.1 Euphorbia schlechtendalii
GAAATGATATTCCTTTTCTTCAAATAGTTAAGACATGGTTGTCAAAGAAGTTCTCCATGAAAGACCTTGGAGAAGTAGCTTTTATACTTGGTATTAAGATTTACCGAGATAGACCAAAAGGCTGCTAGGTCTTTCACAAAGTACATACACAGACAAGGTTTTGGCTAGATTTAACCTTGAGCAGTCAAGAAAGGGTTATCTCCCAATGTCTCACGGGATTAACCTTTCTAAATCTAAGTGTTTGAGAACACAAGAAGATAGACTATGCATGAATGGAATACCCTATGCCTCAGCGATAGGGTCCATCATGTATTCTATGGCATGTAGTCATCTTGACATCTCACATGCGTTGAACCTCATGAGTAGATTTCAATCTAACATAGGTGAGAAGCACTGGATAGTCGTTAAAACTATCCTCAAGTACTTACGCAAGAGTTAGGATATGTTTTTAATATATGGAGAAGGTGATCTCACTTTAAAGGGATACACCAATGTGAGTTTTCAGTTTGATAGGGATTATTACAAGTCCCAGTCAGGTTATGTGTCTATGTTTAATGGAGGGGCAGTTGTTTGGAAGAGTTTCAAATAGGATACGACTGCCGATTCAACCACAGAATCTGAGTACATAGCTGCTTCAGAAGTGGCTAATGAAGCTGTCTAGCTTAAGGGATTTATTGGTGATCTCGGTGTGGTGTCCAACATTGTAAATAGGATAGTGATATATTGTGATAAAAATGGGGCTATTGCTCAGGAAAAGGAACCACGGCCTCGCTAGAAAAATGGACATGTACTTAGTAAATACTATCTCATTCAAGAGATAGTATCCAGAAAGGATATAAGTTTAGAATATGTCCCAACAGATCAGAATCTAGCGGATGGGCTAACCAAACCATTAACTCAGGTTAAGCATGACCAGCATGTTAACTTTATGGTATGAAGCACATGGCCAATTGGCTCTAGTACAAGTGGGAGATTCTTAGACATGATGTATGCCTTAGAGGCAATTAGGGTGATATATCTTTATTAGCTATAATGTACAAACAATTTCAAATTATTAATAATAATCAAGGCATCTTTGTTACTTATCAATGCTTTCTATTTATTGTATCTCACCAGTATCATATATGTTTTAATATGTATATCCGTATTGATGAAACAAAGTTCATGATGAATTCATAATGTAAAAGTACAAGGACATAGTGGGAGCTATGTGGAGTGAGAACTGCACATACGTGTTACTATGAATAGTCTAAATATCCCTAGTCATAGTTTATTGAGACTGGACATCAATGGAGAGGATAGATTAGCATGTGTACGCTTACTTCTTTGATTAGATCCAAGTAACTGATCTCACGAGGTGAAGGTGGTACCTTGAGTAAACACTTGAATGTATTCGGGTGATACATTGGAGACCGCTATAAGATAGACACTCGGAAATAACTATATCCATGTGTTGGTGTCATGTCTTATTGCAGTAGCAGTACGAGTATCCTCAAACCTGAGATACCGGTTACCTTATGTAGGAGTTGCTATACTTTAGGTCTTACTTACTCATACCCTGGTGATCAGGATGATACGGGTGATTACGGATATAGTGATGATCACATGTTGGTAAGTTGTGTAGTTAAGATGGGATCTAACGCTCTTGATATAGTAATATAATGGAGATGTACCTTGGGGCCCCTTGTTGAAGTGACACACTCATAAACCTCTGTTCATAGTATACGATTGATAGAACGAGTTTCTAATTGATCAAGATATAAAACGGCTAAGTGATGTTCTTCATGAACAAGTCTAATTCTAGGATAGCTACGGCTATTACATGAGCTGACACTTAATTCAAGGTTAATAAACTATATGATACTTAACCTAGTGGAAGGAGTGTATTGTACTTGTTATTACTGCAAAACCGGATCAAGTCATAGGCATGTGACGTTCTAAGTATCGACGGATCATACACCTTTGCTAGAAAGCCCATTTGATCATCTAGAGCTATTAAGTTCAATAACTGTCTGGAACATTGAGCTTAAAGGTTCTCGGATGAGAAGCCAAGTTTAGGTTAACCTCAAGCGGCTCTATACTTTGGGATCCTATGAGGTCACACACTTGGGTTTTTATTGGATCATGTAAAGAACCTATGGACTAGGTCTGTACCGAAAATACAAGTTGTGAAATTAGTGAGAAGATCTATTAATTGGTTTAACCAAATTAATAATTAAAAGGAATTATGAGAATATAGGGAAAAAGGCTGCACAAAGTGAGTAAGGGATTTTTCCCATTGTGAGTGGGCCCTAAATCGAACACGCGTGCTAGTAGGCTGCAGGCCTCAGGCATTGCTGCAAGTGCGGCTTGTGGCACAAGGTAAGCCCGCTAAGGCTTGCCTTGTTGCAACCCGCGGGTTAACCCGTGACTATACCCGCGCGGTTGATCGGCTAGATATATCCCATCCCATGTATCATTTTAGGGGGAGTCTATCACTCCCCTTTTTCCCTATAAACAGGCTTCAAAGCCTCTCATTATTCACACACACCAAATTAATTTGAGCTTATTTTCTCTCTAATTTCTACTCTACTCTTCTTTTGTTGTGTGAGGTCCTCCATGAGTTTCTCCAAACAAATTGAAGAGTTCTTTTCAAGGCTCTATGTTTAAATGAGCTTTCAAGTTTGGTTTTCGGGTTGATTTATGAGTAGTCTAGCAGCTGCTGTCAATCAGTGGGTCCTACCTCATCAAGGTTTTGGTTGGTGAAGATCCGTGTGTATCAAGTCATAGAGGCTCTCCTAGTTTGGAAGCTTGTGCAATCGAAATTGCTCAAAGGGAATGCCACTACCAAACGAGAGATCAAGAACGCATCAACTGGTAATGCTTTAATCTTTAGGTGCTAGTTTTCTTTTACATGTTCTATAAACCTAAAAGAATCTATGGAATGTTTTAACTTAGGTTATATAAATCATGGAATGCTTAGCAGATCCTTAGGTTAATTTTAAGTTTTGAAATTCCGCCTTGAAACCTTTGCATGTTCAATTACTATTTTGATTAACCAGCATCGTACTCCTCGTAATAACCATAGTTATGCCTACACATTACTGTGGCATGTCTAGCTTCCCCATAAAAACCACATGTCATTTTTGCTTTGGGCTAGCTCTCTTTCTTCTTTTTAGAGGAATTATTTCTCTTAGAATTGCGAGTTTGGTTACTCGGAGGTTGACTGTTGGTTGGAGGAGGATTCTGCTTCTTCTTCAAAGCTATTACCTCAGCAATCAACTCATCTAATTACTTAGTGAGCTTGCCATTTGAACAATCTTGATACTCAGCCTTTTCTTGAAGAAAGCGAATATCAAGAGATAAGGAAGTGATAGTGTCTTCCAAATCTTCACTTCTCCTCTCTAGCTCTTTGATGTTTTTCATCAACTTGTTAGTTAGTTTTATAACATCAAAGAGAGCCTGGGTGAATTTTTCAATAGATAAGGGAATTTCAGGATGTACCTCAGCTTGAGGAGCCTTTTCCTTATTGCACTCAACTTTAGAGTCAGCAGTGGTTAGATCTCTACCAGAGTTAGATGCTGAACCTTCACCCCTTTGATTTTCAATGGCCATAAGATAGAGGTTGACTGAATCAATTGCTTCCTTATCGGATGATGAGGATTCTTCTGAGTCGCTCCATGTGGTAGCAAGTACCTCATTCTTCTTGTTGAACCTCTTCTTAAATCTTTCCTTCTTCGCCTTTGGACAGCTGGATTGAATATGGCCTTTTGCTCCACAACCAAAGCACTTGATGTCTTTGCTGTACTCCTTTTTAGGTCCTTCCACAGCTCCACGCCGGTGCTGAGTTGACTTGTTTTTAGCGGGAAACTTCTTCTTGTTGAACTTCCCATCCTTCTTCATGAAGCGTTTGAAATGCCTAGTCAAAAGAGCCATTTGCTCATCAGAGTAGCTGCTCGTGGACTCATTAGATGAATCAGCTTTCAAAAACAATGGCTTTTCCCACTCTATCCTTGCCTTGACTCCTTTTAGAGTCATCAGAATACTTCCTCAGAGACATCTCATGAGTCAACAAGGTGCCTATCAGCTCATCGTAGCTGTAGGTCTTCAAATCATGAGCCTCCTCAATAGCACTCTTCTTGGAGTCCCACTCTAAGGTAAGAGTGAGCATAATCTTCTTCACGAGCTCTTCCTCGATGAACTCCTTTCCCGATCTCTTCAGTTCATTAATGATGTCAATGAACCTAGTATTCATGATTTGAATACCCTCACCGGCGCCCACTGAGAACATCTCATACCCCCTCAGCATGAGATTGATCTTCGACTCATTGACCTTATCCATTCGCTCGTAGATAATCTCCAGCTTTTTCTAGATTTCCTGTGCTATCTTGCAAATTGAGAACCTACTAAACTTAGTATGATATAGTGCACAACGTAAGTAGTTAATCGCTGTGGCATACTCCTTGAGAAGCCTCATGTTAGTGCCATCGTAGTCATCTGAATCTATTGGAAAATGAATTCCATTCCTCACAATAGTGGGAACTCTAGGGCCAAGCTCAATCATGAGCCAAGCCTGCATGCTTAATGAAGTTTTTCATGCGATTTTTCCAGAACATGTAATGATTACTATAAAAAAGAGGTTCCCTCTTTTAAGAGAATTGATTGTCCTGAGCTTGAACTGTAGTTGTTGTAAGCCATAATGAATCTTTACTCGAAGATGATTAGTCAATAAGTTGAGCCTAGCTGTGATACCACTTGTTGGTCCTTAGATAGCTTGTGAACAACCGCAGAGGGGGGGGGGTGAATACGAATCTTGTTTACTTTTAAGATTTATAAAAATTATTTTACCAAGTTTTTAGATGCTTGCTGAGTTGGTCTAAAAACTTATAAACTGCTAAGCTTTGTTGGAATAGTTTATCTTCAATCTCTTGCTAAGTACTCTACTTAGCTCAGATCGATTTTTCAAGCAAAATACTTAATGATAGAAAGATTGATGAATGAGCTGGGCGTAATAAAAGCTATAGCGAATGTTCAGAATTTCAACACTTGATTTTATCCTAGTTCAACCTTGAGCCTACCTCCATTCCCGGATTCCTTCTCTGAGCTTTAATCCACTAGTGTTCATTCTTTACTTAGGCAGAGCAACCTTTACAGTGGGTAGACACAGTTTTACAGAAAGTACCTTTCTTTCTAACTGCCACTCAACTCAGTTTGGGTACCCTTCCCAAACTGACACTCATATTTGAAATGAAATTAGCAGATTGATTGATTCTCTCTATTACAAACAGATTTGAAATGATTGTTTGCTGATAGCTTGAATTTGGAATGTCTTGAAGCTGGGAGTATTTATGAAGAGTTTTAGCTCTTAAAGAAATTCGAGGTGATTCACCAAGTTTGAACATCTACTTCAATCTCTTATTTATACTTGATGCTTTGCGAAGTAGCTATTGCAAACTTATCACCTTGGTTGTGCTAGTTAATCCAGATAGTAATTGAACATGTAATCATTGCAAGGCGGAATTTCAAAACTTAAAATTAACCTAAAGATCTCCTAAGCATTCTATGATTGATATAATCTAAGTTAAAACGTTCCATATATGTTTTTAGGTTTATAAAACATATAAAAGAGACCTAGCATCTAAGGATTAAAACATTAACAATTGATGCATGCTTGACCTCTCTTTTGGTTGCGGTGTTCCCTTTGAGTAATTCTGATAGCACAAGCTTCCAAACTAGGAGAGCCTCTATGAATTGATCCACGTGGATCTTCATCGACAAAAACCTCGAAGAGGTAGAACCCGTCGATTGACAGCAGCTGCTAGACTACTCGAAAGTTAACCTGAAAACAAAACCTCGAAAGCTCACTTAAACTTAGAGCCTTCTATAAGAACTCTTCAATTTGTTTGGAGAAACTTGTGAAGGATCTCGCACAATAAAAGAAGAGGAGAGTAGAAATCAAAGAGAAAAATAGCTCTAAGCTTTTTCTGGTGTGTAAATTATGAGAGGCCTCTAGCCTATTCATAGGGAAAAATGGGGGAGTGACAGACTCCCCCTATAACTCTACATGGGATGGGATTTATCCCATACCATGTATAACAGGTCAGCCGCGTGGGTATATGGACCCATGGGCTAACCTATGGGCTTACGCGCAGGCCACGTAAGTGTTGCCTTGCTACAGCGCTTACGACCTTCAGCCCTCCAGCAAGCACGAGCTGTCCCCAAGTGCTAGCGGCCCACGAAACGCAGGCCCGACTTCGAATAACCCATGTTCATTTGGGGCCCACTTGCAATGGGAAAAATCCCTTGCTCACTTCGTGCAACCTTTTTCCCTATTCTCATAATTCCTTTTAATTATTAATTTGGTTCAACCAATTAATAATTCTTCTCACTGATTTCACAACTTGTATTTTCAGTACAGACCCAGTCTATAGGTTCTTTACGTAGTCCGATAAAGACCTAAAGTGTGTGACCTCATAGGATCCCAAAGTATAGAGCCACTAGATGTTAACCTAAACTTGGCTTCCCCTCCGGGAACATTTAAGCTCAGTGTTCCAAACCGATATGGAACCTGATAACTCTAGACAATCAAATGAGGTTTCTAGCAAAGGCGTATGATCCCCCGATACTTGGAACGTCACGTGGTTGTGACTTGATCCGGTTCTGTAGTAGTATCTAATAGAATACAATCCTTCTATCAGGTTAAGTACCATCTAGTTTATTGAGCTTGAATTGAGTGTTAACTCATGTAATAGCCGTAGCTATCCTAGAATTAGACTTGTTCACGAAGAACACCATTTAGCCATTATGCATCTTGATTGACTAGAAACCCATTCTATCAATATTATACTCTGATCAAAGTTTTATGAGTGTGCCACTTCAACAAGGGGCCCTAAGGTACATCTCCCATTATATAACTATATCAAGAGCAATATTCGCCAGGGTATGAGTAAGTATGACCAAAAGTATAGCAAATCCTACATAAGGTAACCGGTATCTCAGGTTTGAGGAAACTTGTACTGCTGCTGCAATAAGACATGACACTAACACATGGATATAATTATTTCTGAGTGTCTGTCTTATAGCGGTCTCAAGGTACCACCTTCAGCTCGTGAGATCGGCTGCTTGGATCTAATCCAAGAAGTAAGCCTACACATGCTAGTCTATCCATTCCATTGATGTTCAGTCTCAATGAAACTACGATTAGGGATATTTAGACTATTCATAGTAACACATATGTGTGATTCTCACATCACATAGCTCCCACTATGTCCTCGCACTTTTACGCTATGAAGTAGTCATGGACTTTGTCCTATCAATGCATATATACATATTTAAACATATATGATACCAGCGAGATACAATAATAAACAAAAAGCACTGATAAGTAACAAAGATGCATTAATTATTATTAATAATAATTCAAAACTGTTTGTACATTATAACTAATAAAGACATATCTCTCTAATTACCTCTAAGGAATACATCATGTCTAACAAACACCCACTTACACTAGAGCCAATTTCCCATGTTCTTCATACCATACTCGTTAACATGCTGGTCATACTTAACCTGATTCAATGGTTAGTTAGCCAATCCACTAGATTCTGATCCGTTGGGACGTATTCTAAGCTTATATCCTTTCTAGCTACAATCTCTAGAATGAGATGGTATTTTCTAAGTACATGTTCATTTCTCTTGGTAGACCTTGTTTCCTTTGCCTAAGTAATAGCCCCATTGTTATAACAATAGACAGCTATTGGATTTACAATGCTGGACACCACACTGTGATCACCAATAAATCCCTTAAGTCAGATAGCTTGCTTAGCCGCTTCTGAAGCACCTATATACTCAGATTCTATGGTTGAATCGGTAGTTGTATCCTGTTTGAAACTCTTCCAAACAACTATCCCTCCGTTTAACATAAACATAACCTGATTATGACTTATTATCATCCCTGTTAGAGTGAAAACTTGCATCAGTGTATCCCTCCAAAGTGAGATCACCTTCTCCATATACTGAAAACATATCCTTAGTCCTGTGTAAGTACTTGAGGATAGTTTTAATGGCCATTCAGTGCTTCTCACTGGGATCAGATTGAAATCTACTCGTGATGCTCAATGCATAGGATGAGTGCATACCATAGCATACATGATGGATCCTATCGCTGAAGCATAGGGTATTCCATTCATGCGTAGTCTCTTCTCTTATGTTCTCGAACACTCAGATTTAGAAAGGTTAATCCCATGAGACATTGTGAGATAACCCTTTCTTGATTGCTCAAGGTTAAATCTAGCCAAAACCCTGTCTATGCATGTACTTTGAGAAAGACCTAGCAGCCTTTTGGATCTATCTCGGTAGATCTTTATACCTAGTATAAAAGCTGATTCTCTAAGGTCTTTCATGGACAACTTCTTTGATAACCAAGACTTTATAGTCTGAAGAAAGGGAACATTGTTTCCTGTTAGTAATATGTCATCAACATATAATACAAGGAAAACGAAATGGCTGATTTGAACCTCTATTTATAGAGTGCAAAAGGTTGTTACTATCCAAATGAATAGTCATGTCCATTGGTGAAGGGTTGCATCATCTTCAATGTGATTGGATGCAAGATTTCATCCTTATCTTCAATGGAAAGGCACCTTTTCGTGGATGCATTGTCTCCAAAGGGTGTCTTTTTTTTTGAAAGTTGATGGCAGTTGATCGTTCTTATCCGGCGGTTGGAAGTTGAGAAGAGTTTATCAAACCTGTCATGATTTTGAATGTAAGTTGGTAACTTACTACTATGTGAAGAATGATAAGTCACGATCGTGATAGATAGTCGCGAGCGTGACTTAACCAATCGCCAGTAGGAATCATGATCGTAACAATGTCGTGACTTATAGTTTTCTTCATGATTCTTCTTTGCAGCTTTACCGATCTTTGACAACTTCAATCCTAAGCCAATTCCTTGCATTCCGCACATCTTTTTGCACCTTTTTCACTCTTTTTACATAGAATTCCATCTTTAATCATTTCACTCCCAAGATTCTCCTAGTTTCTGCACTTGCATAAAAAACAATTACATACCACATGAAATCTTTTATATGAAGTATAAAATGACTCTAAACCACATCATTTTATGAGTAAAAATATCAAGATAATAAGTGTAATTATACACTTATCACACCCCCACACTTAACTTTTACCTTATCCTCAAGGTAAACACAACAGAAGTGTATAAAATAGTAATTCAAGTTCGTACCTCATTTGGCGAAAGACTATTGTATTGAGTACCACATTCCCACTTTGCATAAGGTTCAAGTAAAGTATACGAAATTTCCCACAAATTAGTAATTTGCAATTTATATAGTCCAGTTGCATACCTTTGCTCTTAATGGAGGGCCAACTGAATTGTGTCTTGATATAAGCATTATATGCTCGCTCGAATATTTCCTTCTCTCAAGTTTAGTATAAAGTATAAAGGACAAAGGGAGCACAATTTGAAAAGATTGATCTTAAGACATTTTTAGGTAACTTAGGATGTTAAACACTCTTAGTGGTTGCATTTTATGCTCCGTACCACTCTCCCCTTTTTTTAGTGGTTGCATTTTATGCTCTACACCACTTTCTCTCATTTTTTTCTTTTGAGCATATGTTTTTGAAGTACAGATTTGTACTTTGCACCCATTTTTCATGCTACTTTTTCTTTTTTTTCACTCATTGAATGGTTGCAGTTTCTGCTCCGTACCTTTCCTCACCTTTTGCATAACTCATTGGTTATCCTCTCTTTCTTTTTATTTTTCTCTCTTAATACTCTTATCCTTTATTGATCACTTTCAAAGTATTATGGCTATAGTTTCCCTACACTTTAGACACACTCAATACTTATAGAACGTATTCGGGAATAGCATATAAAACTCATAGTAAGAACACTATTAGATATTACTCCACTCAAAACTTATCGATAGCATTAAACTAAAACTATATAACTTATACTAATTCATGTTGCATTGAAATTATATCGAAACTTACTTGGAATGTTGCTATTTAATGTTACTCACCACTCATCCTTTCCAAATGCTAAATATTATGCCAATCTATTAAAGCGCTCACACTCTCAACTTGAGCTCATACTCCAAACAAAAATTTTGTTCGAAATATGCACCAACATCGAACTTGTAATACCTAAAACTCACAATAAACTTGGAACATATGTTAGTGTAGTATAGGTATGGATAAAGTATAAACAACATAAAATCAAGAAAAATTTTCATTCTTCAATTATTTTTAATTTTATTTAATTTTTTTGGATATTTCGGATTTTATACAAACAAATGCCCCCCCACACTAGAGAACATAATGTCCTCATTGTGAAAGACTTAATGAAAAACAAAACCAAACACACAAAAACAAACAAACAACGAATAAAACAAAACAAAACAAACAAAGTGTACAAATCCTAAACCTAAATGGAAGGTAGATAATCATTCGGAGGGGATCAATTCGGTCAACTGGTTAATCTTATAATAAGATTCTCATAAATATCACTCAATGTAAAACATCATCGTATGAATGTCGTCGATTTTCTTATGAATTGAGATTTGTGCTTCCATAAGTTTGTTCAACTTTCCCCAGAGGTTGGTTACCTTACGCTCTTCTTCCCTTGCTTTTTCTCATTTCTTCTTCTATTGGCCTCCATTCTCTCCTCCCATGATTTCCAATAATGAGTGATCCTATCTTCTCCTATGCACTTTTCCAGGAATCCATACTTGAAGAATACGTTCGTGGTTAATTTTGGAATCTCATCTTCATCAGTAAAAACCTTAGTGGAATTTGGCATTCATCTAATTTATCCCAACAGATTCACCATCGTACGACACCCATATTTTGTTACTTAGGGATTTTGAGTGGCAGACATGAGTGTCTCCATCTTTATACCCAAAACATCAATAGGCATGCAAGTCCATGCTTCTATTACAAACAATTCTTCAGGAATGACAATATCAAAAGTTGACTTGCCAAACAATGCACCACTTAAGTAAAAGTGCAAGGTGAGCAAACAAGGATCACTAATCCACCGGTTATAGGTAAATAATTGTTTGAACTCAGTTTGACCGGTCAGGCGGTTCCATGTTGGTAGTGGATTCCATTCAGGAGGCATTTTGTTATAGTAGTCCATTGGAAATCACATATACTTGTTAAGTGCCTTCCTTGTCAACTTGTACTCCTTTCCTTGATGATGATAAACTAGGCAGTCCTTTTTGTTGTTCTTCGATTCCAGCGTTACTAACATCTCCATATAGTTCTCAACACTATTTCCCAAGCACATGTTCGAATAAATGACGAAGTTAAGAACTCCGAGCCAGTGCATTACTCTTTCATATACCTCAAGACTAATGAAACTGTTCCTATTAATAGTGTACAAACTCTTGAATTCAACATTCTTGATCATCTCGTAGTGGTCTCCTTCATCATGAGAGTAGATTGGAAATGGTGCCTCATACCATTCTTGAAGGTTTGAGGGAGGAACCAGATTGGATTTCCTTGTTAAAACCATATTAAATAGAAGGAATTTGAAAGAATAGAATGGTTTTAGATTTGGAAATAAATTGTTGATTGAAAAGATAAGAAATTCAGATTTTTAGAAGTGAAAAGTGATGTTCATTCACACATCAATTTATAGAAATTGGAGGAATAACCATCGAATAACTGCTAAACTGCTGTAGTTTTCTCACAAGTCGTGATCGTGACTTATAAGAATTAAGAAACAAATAGTTTTGTCTAGGAATTCACGAGCGCGATATGGATTCACGAACTCGAATAGGCAAAATAGAAGAAAATCTTCTATTTTAAGAGAATTCAAATGTAATAATATGACTTATCACCTCCAAGATGATTGTTTCATATTCTTTTACACATCCAAGTTAGGATAATGAAATTATATGGTTCAGGAAAGAAATAAATAGATATAATTAGAAAATGTACCGTACTCTTCCAGTGTTTGATCTTCAAAAACACACTTGCCTTCCCCGGTAATTTTATCTCTAAAACGCACTTGCCTTTCTAGGCAATGACGCCAAAAACTTGTTCGCCACTTTTCTACTGATATCATAAAAGTTCTAAATATGAATAGTTGTTGTCAGTACTGCTTATCAAATAGAAAAATGATGATAACTGCAAGTATACAGTTACGATAGTTTTAAAAGATATCGATCCCACAGGGGAGGAATTCGGTTCTAAGGATCAACTAGAGTTACAAAACAAAAGAAAATAAAATAAGTTGAAGGTTTTGAATGGTAGACAGATGAATGGATAGGTGCATGAACAAATTAGATGCAAAGCATATAGATATTTCCTAAGAACAAGTATAGTGGAGTAAAATATGAAAAATAATCAAGAATATTTTATGCACTAGATAATTTCAACAAACTTGGTTCTCGACGTTCAAATATCCTATAATTCACCATAGAGCAACACATGAAATGACTTTTCTAAATCTAGGGTAAACGAATAATGACACTTATAAAAACCTGGACAACAATAATACTATGCTTAGTACGGTTCACTCTCACATAGCCATATTTAGCAAGTTACCACTCCAAAAATGTTAGCTCACTAAATACTGTTATAATCATAGATCCAATGATTATACACAATCTTGCTAACCCCGAAACTACTCTTAAAGTCAATTTGAAAGCATATAACTTTATTAATATAAGTGACGTAAGATGAAATACTCGTTATGACACATAGACATATCATAAACTTTGAATTAGAAAGTATAAGTAGAAAACAAAGTAAAGTTGTAAGGTATGCAAGTGAAAGCTAAAGTTGATCAAATCGTATCCACTCTTTAATGGGAGTCATCAATTCCCACAATTCCTGCGTCTACTTTGAATTTGGTCTTGACTCATACAGAACCTCCGCTAGGATGCTATTCCTTGTGAATATTGAACAAATGAATGTAGAAGAACAAAACTTTTATTGATAAGTGCTTTGCTATTACACTCATACAACAATTGCTCAAATTTGTGGAGAAATCTAGTGATTCAAACAAGAATCGAATCACATATATATTTTTCTCTCTAACACTTTTAACTTAGCAAAATCTATATAACTTTCAATCTCTATCTATTGCTACCGCTTATGACACCATCGATGCATGAAATTTGTTGATTTAAACCTCTATTTATTGAGTGTGAAAGGTTGCGTTTATCCAAATGAATAGTCATGTCCATTGGTGAAGGGTTGCATCATCTTCACGTGATTAGATGTAAGATTTCATCCTTATCTTTTATGGAAAGGCACCTTTTTGTGGATGCATTATCTCCAAATGGTGTCTTTTCATCTGACAGTTGATGGCGGTTAATAGTAGTTGATCGTTCTTATCCGGCGATTAGAAGTTGAGAAGAGTTTATCAAACTCGTCACGATGAGCGTGACATACATGTCGCGATCATGAATGTAAGTAGGTAACTTACTACTTGTGAAGAATGATAAGTCACGATCGTAATAGATAGTCTTGAGTGTGACTTAGCCAATCGCGAGTAAGAATCACGATCGTGACATGGTCGTGACTTATGCTTTTTTTTCATGATTCTTTTTTACAACTTTACTGATCTTTGACAACTTCAATCCTAAGCCAATTCCTTGCATTCCATGCATCTTTTTGCATCGTTTTCACTCTTTTTGCATAGAATTCCATCTTTAATCATTTCACTCCCAAGATTCACCTAGTTTCTGCACTTGGATCAAAAACAATTACATACCACGTGAAATCTTTTATATGAAGTATAAAATAACTCTAAACCACGTCATTTTATGAGTAAAATTATCAAGATAATAAATGTAATTATACACTTATCAAACATCAAGGATAATTTTTTATCTATTAAACTCAATATAATCCCACCAAGATGTGAACCCATGCTATTTAGAACAAAAAAACCAACCACAAAGAGCTATCATCCACATTTCATAGCCGCCAAAGCCATTTTAGCAAATGATTATAATTCATAAGCCTAAAGTCCTGAATGAACAAGCCACCTAGGTGTTTTAGCAAGTTTATAATATCCCAACTAACTTTACAAATGCCATTAATACCATGATCACTCCTTCATAAAAAATTCCTCATAATGCATACAAGCTTCTTATTCATCGCTTCTGGTAAAAGAGATAGTAAATAAACCAGGATAGAAGAGAGTACCAATTTTATTAAAACCTTATGAACTGCATAAGAGAGTCATTTTCCTTTCCAAGAAGCTAATCACTGCTTAAAATTTGCTATCAATGCATCCCAACTTGTAATATAGTAGAGTCCCAAGGTAAGAAACCAGAAACTTCTCCATCCCGTAGCCAAGCCTCGAAGCACCTAAGTGTAGAGTGGCATCGTCCACAATAATACCAAGGAGAGAGCTCTTGTGATAATTAATCCGAAGACCCGAAGTTAGCTCAAAACAATAGAAAATTCGGAATGAGAGACACATCCGTTGGGAGGAAACAAATTGTGTCATCTGTAAATTGCAACAAAGAGATGTCCAGTAAGGCATCCTCTATTTTGAATCCTGAAAGAAGGCCCTCCCAAATACTTGTGTCAATGAGTTGCTTTAGCCCCTCAATTGCTAGGATGAAAATAAATGGAGATACCCCTATAGATTCTAATTGGATCACTCGGGCTACCATTGAGAAAAATAGATGTGGTTGACTTATGATGTTAACCCTTAAGCCACAAAATCCACACTTGATAAAAGCCCATCTTAAATAGAACCGCATCGATATATGTCCATTAGAAACTGTCAAAAGCCTTGTGGAAATCCAATTTCAAGATAAAACATGCCCGAAGGCATTTATGAATTGAATGGATCACCTTCGGTGCTAAAACAGAGCATTCGTGATTACTTCTATCCTTGACGAACACAAAATGGTTTCCCGAAATCAAAGATGGCAACACCTCTTTTAAGTCTGAGGATAATAGCTTCATAACCACTTTATGAACCCCATGAATTAGTGCTATAGGCTTGAAATTCTAAATGAACACAAGTTCCTGGAAATTTTTACATGAGAACCGAGAATGAACGAGACTGGAAGAAACAACGTCTCATGGAATCGGCCTAAGATTTGCATGAACACCTCCTTCAAAAAAAACCCACACATGCTTGTAGAAGAAATGATAAAGCCCATCTGGTCCCGATGATTTATTCTCATTACATGAACACACTACTTCCCGTACTTCTTTCTCCGAAAAGGCCGTTGTCAATTTTTGATTTTGAGTCTATGTAATCTGAGAGAATAAGAGCTTGCGAAGCAAAAAATGAATCAACCTTGGGGTTGAAAAGTGGTCAAAATAGAACTCATTAATGGCCGAGGAGATCAGTCCCATATTGAAACTAATCTATCCATTCAATTCGAGAGAAGTTATGTGATTATTCCGAAAGTAAGCAGAAGCTGTCCTATGAAAGAAGGTTGTGTTGTTATCTCCTAAGAGAGTCAATTTGATCCTAGATTGTTGATATTTGATGCTCTCAAGATGAAACCTCCATTGAGCAAGATTGTTTTTAGTCAAATGAAGTTCGATCGGTGAATCATGTCCTAGAGACCGAATGTTGCTGCTATCCATCATATCCAAAATTCATCCCTCTAATTCCTTAATTTGCTACTTCAATTGACAAAATTCAAGGCATTCCACCAATGAATTTCTTTGCTTAAAAAGCGAAGCCAAGAGGAGAAGTCATGACCACCGTTAAAACTACAAATAGCTGCCCATTTGTTACGGATGAAAGGAAGAAACTCGTTGTTGTCCCACCAACAATTCAAGGACTGAAACGGCCTAGATCTCGAAGAAAATGGTAAATGACTTTGAAATAAACTTGGAAAGTGGTCCAAGAGTGAAGTATCCATCGTCCTAATAGACATTTCTAGCCATCAGTTCGCGATTGCATAAGATGCCAATACCCTATCAATACATGAAAAGGTTCTCACATTATGCCAAGTGTGTCTCTATCTTAAAGTGAAATATAAAGCAAATCGCACTTATTGATAAAATCATGAAAACTTAACAAAGATGGTGAAGTCATACCACTTAACTGTTCATTCCAATGAAGTACCTCGTTAAAATCACCACACACAAGAACATTGTCGAGTTAAACAATAATTAGAACTAGTTCTTACCACATTAGACTTCTATCATTCTAAGCCATAGACCCATATAACACAATAACATGAAAATCCAAAGAGCTCAAAGTGAGATGCATGATAATCCATTGTGAAGAAGATGCAATTTGAACTCCCATTAAAAGAACATGATTCCAAGAGATAGCAATGCCTCCAAACAAGCTTTTGTGAGCTAATGCAATGAAATTTAAAATCATTATGACCCCCTAGCCTCCTAAATGTAATATCCAAGATCGATTCTACTATGGTCTCAAGCAAAACAATAAATTGCAAGTTGAATTTACGGATACGAAAAAGAATAAATTGTTGCTTTATGCAATTCGATATCCCTCTATGACAATTCCAACTTATAAAAGATAACGACATGGATAAAAATTAAGACTTGATAAAAAAAAACCCTTGCTTATGCATCTATCCGATTCTGAATCTCCTCCAAAACCAAAGTCTTCTAAATTTCTTTAAACAATCCCAACTTGAATCCATCGGACCAAGTGAGATGTTCTTTTCTAGGTCTTTCCACTTGGAATTGAATAATCAATTGGTTCATATTAGGGATGTCAGGACCTGAAGAACTTTATATGGACAACAGCGATTCTAGGGCAGCAGCAACGTTAGAAAAAGAGGCAGGATAAAAATGTTGTCTGCCATGGTTGAGCCGGACTGCACATAATCTGCCTGTACAATCGGACTAGCAGCTGACATGGGAACTGAAGCAGATTGATCACTTGATGATATTACTTTGAACTTATCTTTAAACTCGGACATAGAGATGGAGCTGGAAGACCTCGAATTATAATCAGAACAATTCTTACATGATGTTAGCTATCTAATATTTGCAGCAATGTTAATCGTCACCTCTCTCAAGAACAAATCAATAAGTTGGTCCCCCGCTACCATAGGAACACTCATCATGCAAGAAATAACATCTAGATGACCCGGTCTCATAAGAATATGATCAATCGAGTTTTCAACCCCCATAACCGCAGTCACGTCATGAACTAAAGGCTCTATAACAATAGCAGGTGGCAACCCAACAAAATTAACAAAACATAAACACTTGGAGGGAATAAATCCATAGAGTACAGATGAAATTCTATGATTAAATCTTGTAAAGAGAGCTAATGCCCATCTAGAAATACCGCTAGTGCATCCTCAGAATAAAATGCGATCATAACTCGACTTCCACTTGCAGGAGCCATAAAATTTATCATAAAATTCCTATCTCTAATCATACCCTATAACTTAGGAATCGTGTGAATGTTTCTTATCACTGCAAAAGATGAGAACTGAGTCCACTCGACTTTCTGAATAGACCTTGATAACTCTAGACGGATTAGCTTCGAGCTCGGTGCTGCTAGTTAATCAAGATAGTAATTGAACATGCAAAGTTGCAAGGTGGAATTTCAAAACATAAAATTAACTCCAAAGGATCTCCTAAGCATGCCATGATTGATATAATATAAATTAAAACATTCCATAGATGCTATCATGTTTATAAAACTTATTAAAAGAAACCTAGCATCTAAGTTAAGAGCATTACCAATTGATGCATGCCTTTTCCTTATTGCGGCATTCCCTTAGAGCAATTTGGCAAAACTCTGTTAGCACTAGCTTCCAATCTAGGACATCCTCTATAATTGATCCACACAAATCTTCACTGACCAAAACCTCTGTTGAGGAAGAACCCATTGGTAGACAACAGCTGATAGACTGCTCGAAGACCAACCTGAAATATTAACAAAGAGGCTCACTTCAAAAGAAAGAACCTTCTAAAGAATTCTTTCGAACGTTGGAGAAACTCATGGAGGATCTCGCAAAAAGCTCACGAAGAAAAGATGTCGAACTCAGAGATAAAGCTTGAGCTGAAGTGATTTGAAAGAGGAGGAGGAGGCCATTATATATAGTGGGAAGGGAGCAAAATTCTCCCATCATTTAGCAATGTGGGAAGGTTATCGCACAGAGCCCCATCTCTACGTGAGTCAAACAGCATGCGCACATCCCACTTCGGTGGGCTATGCGTGGAATCTAAGGGAAGCCCATTTAGGCTTCCTTTGTCCCGCAAGTGAGGCTTTGAGGGAGTTCTTGCAAGCCTTGCTGGCAAGCCTGCACTGCAGGCCCACGTAAGCGTTGCCTAGCAACGCTTGCGGGCCTACAGCCCACTAGCATGCTTTGGCTATGTGCCAATACATGCTAGCGGCCCACGAGCATTTTAATGCTTGCGAGGTAGCCGTGGGGGCCCCACCCGTGAACAACCCATGTTCACGGGGCCCACTTGTAAAGGGAAAAATTCCCTTGGTCCACCCCATGCAATTTTCGTACCTCCTCTTTTAATCCTTTTAATTATTATCTGGTCCTACCAATTAATATTTCATCTTACAATTTCGACAACCTTAATATTCTCGGCATAGACCCAGTCTATAGGTTCTTTACTTAGTCCAGTAAAGACCCAAAGCGTGTGACCTTGTAGGATCTCGAAGTATACAACCGTTAGAGGTTAATCTAAAATTGGTTTCCCATCCGGGAACCTTTAGGCTTAGTGTTCCAGACAGATATGGAACCTAATAGAGCTAGATGATAAAATGGGCTTTTTAGCAAAGGTGTATGATCCCTCGATACTCGGAATGTCACGTGCTTGTGACTTGATCCGGTTCTGCAATAGTAACCAATACAATACACTCCTTCCATTAGGTTAAGTACCATCCAGTTTATTGAGCTCAAATTAAGTTTTAGCTCATGTAATAGTCATAGCCATCCTGGAATTAGACTTGTTCAAGAAGAACGCCACTCGCCATTATGTATCAAGATTGACTTGAAACCTGTTGTATCAATCTTATACTCTAATGAGAGGTTTATTAGTGTGCTCTTTAACAAGAGGCTCTAAGGTACATTTCCCATTATATCACTATATCAATAGCGATGGATCCATCTTGACTACTCTGTTTACCAACTTGTGATCATCACTATACCCCGTAATCACCTATATCATCCTGATCGTCAAGGTATGAATAAGTATGACCTAAAGTATAACAACTCCTAAATAAGGTAACCAGTATCTCAGGTCTAAGGATACTTGTACTACTACTACAATAAGACATGACACCAACACATGGATATAGTTATTTTCGAGTGTTTTTCTTATAGCGGTCTCTAATGTATTACCCGAATATATTCATATGTTAACTCAAGGTACCACCTTCAGCTCATGATATTAGTTGCTTGGATCTAATCCTTAGAGTAAACCTACACATGCTAGTCTGTCCACTTCATTGATGTCCAGTCTCAATGAAACTATGACTAGGGATATTTAGACTACTCATAGTAACACGTATGTGTAGTTCTCACATCACATAGCTCTCACTATGTCCTTGCATTTTTATGCTACGAAGTAGTCACGAACTTTGTCTTATAAACACGCATATATAATACCACATATATATGATACCAACGAGATACATAAATTAACCAAACACTGATAAACAACAAAGATGCCTTTATTATTAATAATAATAATTTGAAACTGTTTGTACATTATAAATAATTAAGATATATCATCCTAATTACCTCTAGGGCATATATCATGTCTAACAGATGCAACCACCTCAGCATATGACCGCGCATTGATGGCCTTCTTTACAGCCACTCTTGGCCGAGACTCTCGAGCTTTAGCGGAATGAGACAGAATATGCCTATCATATTTTGATTTGAAAGCACGCAGCCTAAACTTCCTGATCGATATTACATTCAAATAGAAAAGTGCCTCATGCATGGTAATCAAACCCTCCAAAGATAGAAAGCCGAAACATTGATTTCTCACGTTCCTTTTACGTGCAACATATACTCGTCCGATAATCCCATATTTGAGGAAAATGATTCTCATGGCATCCTTATCATGTGAAGTTGGGGAATTCTCAAAATAGATGTTATTACCATTCGCAAAGCTATCGGTGATTCGAGATAGATTCTGATGGTTTGAAAGGCTCAAGTTTGATTGGTTAGGGTGTAATCAAATAGGAGTAGGCTGCTTGAAAATAGGTTTTGGTTGATGATAGGTGCAGTTTGGACATGGCTTAGGGGTTGGAAGGGGGCTGTATGCGATTTTTTAGGGTACATAGGTAAAGGGGTGGGCTGGTGGAAAATCTGGTGTGTGGACTGGATGGGGGATCGACTGTCGGTAAAGATAAATCCGGCAAGGTCATGATGGCGGCTGGGATAGGTTGGGTTAGAGCTCTCCAATATCGGTTATTAGTAGTATATTTTGTATTGTGATACATAGTTTATGTAATGTAAAATACTATTTTCAAAATATATGCGCGTAAAGTATGCTGGTGGAATAGAAAATGAATACAAAAAATTCATAACATTTGTATTCTTACAACTCAAAATCCTTAATATATGTTCTTCATCTTCTTCAAAACTTCATCTCTATTCTAAATTTTTCTTCAATTAATCATAATATTGTATCGATTCTTGACCCGTCGTGTTCATCTTCTTATTCTTGAAGCCGGTATTTTTACGAGGTGGTAAAGTCACACGTTTTAGACAAGTACAGGGGGATATCTGTCACATTTGAAAGTTCAGGGTGGCAACAGCCCTTTTTGAACGAGTTTAGGGGGGTGTCGATGCATTAAGCCTAACTTAAATATAGCATTAATATATGCTATTGTTTGAAAATATTATTTTTTGTATAGAAAAATAATTAAATATAAATGGAAAAGGTATTGTAAATACTACATGGATTCGGCTTTAGAAGAAAAAAAAGAGGACGTTAAGTTGTTTTGTGGAGATAGAATAGATATATTGTGAGTGGTTTTTTCTTTGGATTAATGGTGGAATAATGCTATCTATTATGTTATACACATGATAATACAAATTTGTTTTGATCATAATTAAGATTATTTTGTAAACAATATTTTGTTCTAATGTTTAACTAGCTGAATTTGAGGCCTCTAAGTATTTTAATTTGAGTCACATTCATTATGAATTTTTAAAATTTCATTGCATTTATGTAACCGCAATTAAACAACTAGGTTTTGTTTTAATGGTTACCGCATTTGAAGAATTTAAGAAGTGCATGGTTGTATATTCAAACTCTCCGATCCATAAAATTGACAAAACACTACCTTATTTCTCAAAAGTAAATGCAATTAATTTAAAAAAAGTTAAGATTATTATTAAATAAAAAGAATACCCAAAATATTTTTCCCTATTAATGCAAGATATTAAAATTTGCGAAATTGCTCTTATATCATTTTTAGTTTTTTACAAAGAAAAATTTCATCCGACCTATCAAACATAGCTAGTAATTGAAAAAAATACTTAGACTTGAACTTGTGAAACCTAAGATGAAAAAACTGCAGTCTTAGGTAATGTGCGTCTCGTGAAATCGCATCAAGTAAAGAACGAGAATGTAGCTGAATTTTTTTCTATCGAAGTCTGTCTCTCACCCCCCCACTTTTATGATCCTAGTTCCATCATTGCTCACTACCCTTACGAATTGTGATTCAAACGTTATTATTCTAACATTAACCCGGAGGCTCATAATGTGTTGCCAACTAATCTGTTATTTACGTGAGTCAGAATTTTATCAACCAAGCTGCTATATTTTTTTTCCCAAAATGAACCAGATTATCTGTTATCATAAAATAATATATTACTGTGATACTTTGTCTGCTAAGTTCGATCTTTTTTTTTTTTCAATTTTCTAGAATAATTATGACTCTTGAAAACATTTTTTTTTTATAAAAGGAAAAATGCAAACACAAAAGCAAGGAAAAAACAACGAAAATCAAAAGCAGAACTAGGATTAATCAACCGACCACTCTCTTAACAAAGGCCAGACCCGAACCCAAGTTAATTGCAGCGGTGCCTTTGCGACCATTTAATATGGGTAGAAAAGATAACATAGGAATATAGGAATTAAAAAGTATAACCGTTGGAAAACGTTTTATCTTCTTGAATTCAATGCAGAACAACTGGAGTGGGGTCGTCAGCACAAGTGACGCCTAAATGACATAATTCAAAGTCAAAATTTTGAAATTGTGCAATCATTTAAAATTGATGAATCAAAATATGACGGCACAATAAATCAAAATATTACGGCACAATATATAT
>CATIWQ010027579.1:0-21393 GCA_949673415.1 Euphorbia schlechtendalii
TTTGATCAACTTTAGCTTTCACTTGCATACCTTACAACTTTGCTTTGCTTTCTACTTATACTTTCTATTTCAAAGTTTATGATATGTTTATGTGTCGTAATGCGTATTTCGTGCTAAGTCTTTTATGTTAATCAAGTTATATGCGTTGGCGTTAATTTTAAGAGTAGTTTCAGGGTTAACAATATACTATATAATCACTGGATCTGTGATACAACGCTGTTTAGTGAGCCAACATTTTTGGAATGGTAACTTGCTAAATGTGGCTATGTGAGAGTGACCCGTACTAAGCATAGTATTGATGTTATCCAGGTTTTCATAATTGTCTTATTTCCTTTACGCTAGACTTAGAAAAGTTATTTCATGTGTTGCTCTGCAGCGAATAATTGAACATCTGAATATCTAGAACCGAATCTATTAGATAATTTAGTGTGTCGTAACATCTTTGTTAAACTTGCATGTTTTCTATGCTATACTTATTCATAGTGAAAATCTATTCATTTAGAGTCTCTAATCTATCAAATCTATATTTACTCAACTTTTCGCTCTAATCTGCCTACCCACAAAAATCTCTAAACTATTTTTATTTCATTCTATTTACTTTTAAGCTTCCCTAGTTATCTTTAGACCTAGTTCCTTCCCTGTGGGTTCGATATCTTTTAAAACTACATCGCAACTGTATACTTGCAGTTATCATCATTTTTCTATGTGGTAAGGGGTATTGACAACACCTACATTTTATATGTGAACAAGTTGTTGGCGCAGTTGATAGCCAACAGTTCACTAGATTTTGGAACCATATTAGATTAAACTTATCAGTAGAAATGTGGCGAACAGCTGCCATGGTCAGGGATTACATGCTTGTAGCCCTCTAGCGCGCAGGCTTGCCCCGCATGCTAGCGGCCCAAGAGCTTTTCAGCTCGCAAGGCAGCCGCGCAGCCCCACTTTGAATAACCCGTGTTCATTTGGGGCCCACTCGCAACGGGTTAGATTCCCTTGCTCGCTCTAGGTAATTTTCCCTATTTCCTCTTTATTCCTTTTAATTATTAAATTGGTTTAACCAATTAATAATTCTTCTAACAGATTCGACAACTTATATTTTCGGCCTAGACCAAATCTATAAGTTCTTTACTTAGTCCGACAAAGACCCAAAGTGTGTGACCTCATAGGATCCCAAAGTATAGAGCAGCTAGAGGTTAACCTAAACTTGGCTTCCCATCCGGGAACCTTTAGGTTCAGTGTTCCAGATTTATATAGAACCCGATAGTTCTAGATGATCAAATTAGCTTTCTAGCAAAGGCGTATGATCCCCCGATACTTTAAACATCACGTGCTTGTGACTTGATCCGATTTTGTAGTAGCGACCAATACAATACACTCCTTCCATCAGGTTAAGTACCATCTAGTTTATTGAGCTCGGATTAAGTGTTAGCTCTTGTAATAGCCATGGCTATCCTAGAATCAGACTTGTTCACGAAGAACACCACTCGGCCAATATGTATCAAGATTGACTAGAAACTCGTTCTATCAATCTTATACTCTGATAAGAGGTTTATGAGTGTGTCACTTCAACAAGGGGCCCTGAGGTACATCTCACATTACATCACTATATCAAGAGCGATGGATCCCATCTTGACTATACCCTGGAAACGAACCGATCTGGTTCATTTCCGGTGGAAACGAACCGATTTGGTTCGTTTCCGGCAAACTAAACTGGCTGGAATTTAATTTCGGCCAACATTGTAGTTGGCCGGAATTATATTCTGGCCAAGGCAGTCAATGGCCGGAATTTAATTCAGGCCACCTTTGTGGTTGGCCGGAATTAAATTCCGGCCAAGGTAGTCAACGGCCGGAATTAAATTCCGGCCACCTTTGTGGTTGGCCGAAATTTAATTCCGGTCAGGTGTGATGTTGGCCAGAATCAAATTCCGACCTTTAATTTCCTTAGCCGAAATTTAATTCTGGCCAACTATAACCGGAATTTAATTAGGTTGGCCGGAATTAAATTTTGGCTGAGGAAGTTACTGGTCGAAATTTATTTCCGGCTACATTAGTACGGTCAAAATTGTATGTCAGAATTCAATTGTTTGACCCGATAATCATATATCGGTGAAATTTTTAAAATTTTTTATTTAAATACATGTTCTTAATTTCAAAAGTACATAACATTTTATTTGGTAACGTAATAAAAGTTGGTAGAAAAATATATTTAGTGTATTAAATATTTTTTTACGGAATATTTAATTTAGTAGATTATTAATTTAATGAATATTTATTTACGGAATATTTAGTATACTGGATTATTAATTTATTGAATATTTATTTACAGAATATTTATTTTATTGAATATTTCTTTTAATAACATATTATTTTATTGAAGTTCGTTTTAACTGTTTTGAATATTTGTTTATTGAATACAGGATGCGATGGGTTCGAACCCACGACGTGTAGCTGCTCGCGGTCTTAACGCATCTATGAGGCGACGGAGATAGCGGGTACTGATAGAGGATGTTGTAGAGACTGTCCCTTCCATGTCAACTTTAGGAGTAGGTTCAAGTTTTGCTACACCACACAGTCTCATCGGAGCAGATCCACTTGTCTTTCAGGCCGGTGATTATGAGTTAGATGATATGTCGGACTCAGAGGGAGGGGATGATTACGATGATGTTGTGGATGACACTCATATGGTTAGGAGAAAGCGTGATGGAAGATTTGGTATAAAATCTTCTTCGAGTAGTCGGGAGCATGTGAGAAAGTGGATAGTTACCGAGCCTGTACGTGGTGGACCGTATATTGGTGACACAATCTTGAGTTTTTGGGTCATGTCACTTCTGAGATTTGGAAGGGTAATAAGAGGGAACATTTGAAGTGTCATAATAGACCGTCATGGTTGAAAGAATTGAGAGTTTGGTTTGAGACAATGGATGGGAGAGGAAAGTAGATTCTCGAGAGGACTGTGGTCAGCCACTTACCCTCTACTATGTATGATCACATTGACGTGGATTTGAAATCTGCATTTGTTGAGCGGTGGCAGCCAGATACAAATTCTTTTCACCTGTCTTTTGGAGAGATGACTATTATGATGCATGATGTGCATTATATTTTAGGCATTTCTATTGATGGATTGATTATCTCGGAGTATGGACTGATCACATGAAGAATGTAGTGATGGAGATGCTTACGGTTGCGGAAGATACGGTGAAGGAAATATGGTTGCATGGTGCCGTTCCTGCTAAGATAGTAGAGGAGAAATGTCATGAGAGCCATCAACCACCCCATGCTAAGATGGTTGGCTGGATGTGGTTGATGTTTGCAGGGACCTTGTTTATAGACAAGAGTGGTAACCGAATCCGACCATCTTGTGCTTTAGAGGTGAAAGATGAGTTGAACTGTGTATGTGAATATGCATGGGGTGCAGCTACATTAGCATACTTGTATCGCTAGCTTGGAACGGCTAGTCGAGGTGATTGTAGACAAATTAGCGGATGTTTGACTCTTCTCTAAGCTTGGATATACGAGTATTTTCCTTGTTTTTGACCTCATACACGTTACCCTATTCGGGAAGGATAAGCTAGGGCAATGTCGTGGGCACCCCGTCTAGAGGGCAAGGGTGTCCATTTGGATGCTTTGCGTATGCGCATCGATCAAATGACTGCAGCAAAGGTACAAACTAATTTTTATTTTACTTTTAATGTGTTTCAGATCATTGATTTTACTATTGTGCAGGTGAGGTGGCTTCCCTATGGTCCTAATCCTAGTCAAGATGTTCCGCAAACCTTGTACACAAGTTAGATTCAATACCATGACATTATTGAGCCGTACATGCCTTGGAGGGTGCTGAGGCAGTTAGTGCATGTGCAGATTCCCCCAATGCCTATATTGACACCACAAAAAGCTTGCAGACCGTGGAACAACGTTTCGTACAAGATTGAGCATCCAATATGCGAGGCGAAGGATACATGGGCTACTTTTCCAATAATGGGTTGTATGTCTGTTGCATATTTTCAGGTTACTGATCAAGACCCCCAGTGCATCTACTCCTGAGTACCTTAGGTGGTATGAGCAACATTCACATCCTTACCTTATCAATGTGGAGAGAAATGATGTTGCACAGCCTCGATCTAACAGTGATTATGTAAATAATTTTATTCGTTTACAAGTTATTTAATTTTTTTTACAGTTACTTAATAATTATTTTATGTTGTAAATGTTCTTATAGTGGGTGAACCGATTTGTAGATGGTTATAGGAAGGCGGTTACAATAATGGGTGCAAATGGATATCCAGAGCATAACGAAATGGTGACACAATTTGAAGGATTGTTGAGGGAATGGAATGAATCACAGTGATTCATTATGTATCTCTTATTTTAGATAATTTCTGAACAATTGTTGTTTTTTTTAACATTTTGGTACTGAATTTTAATTGTTCTCGTAATTGCATTATTATTGTTTTACCCGTGTCAGAGTCTACATTACCAAAGTTTACTATTCTTTTCCCAACTGAGAGTGTTGTCAAATCGTACTGTTATTTTTCAGCATCTGCATTATTACTTTTTACTATTCCCAACAGCTATATTCCCAACAGCTATATTTTTTCCCAAAATTCTATATATAACATCAATGTTTCCCTTCTCTCTCACACTACACTAATCTACTAATTCCCAATTTCTTTGTCATTCTAAAATTCTCTTTGATTCGTAAAAGTTTCCAGCATTCTCTTCATCTTATCATACTCTCTTCCTATGGTGTTTGTTTCCCCATTGGATGATGGTGATGGTATTGACTACAGTAGCCACTTCATCATAGATACAGAATTTCAAACAGCAGAAGATGCAGTTCCATGGGCAAGGAGTATTTCAAAGGGATTTAGATTCGAGCTCGTTATATCATCTTGGAAGTCAACAAAGAGCAGACTCATCAAATGTAGTCGTGGTCAGCCATATAAGGGGAAAGGCAAAAACTTACCATTTTCCAAATGGATATTCACAAAAATAGAAAAATGCGGTTGCCCTTTTCGAATACAACTGAAGTAGAGCAGTTGGACTTCCAAGTGGTCAATTACAGTCGAAGCTGGATATCATGGCATGCACAACCATGTCATGTACAACTTTGATGCTGCTCATCTAGAACATAACCAAATGAACCAAGAATCTAAGCAAACCATTGCAGAAATGAGCGAAGCACAAGCGAAGCCTAAAAATATCATGGCAGCCCTCATTGATATATTTCCCAATGAGTCATTTAACACGCGCTAAATTTATAACTTAAAGACGAAGCTGCTCAAAAAGTCATTTAATGGTCGAAATGTCATTCGTCAGTTTTTCCATCTGGCACAACAAGCCAAGTATTTGCATTGGTATGTTCCTGATCCGAAAATGGGAGCTCTCACTCATGTGTTCATGGCGCATCCAACCTCGTTGAATTTGTTGCAGACATTTCCTTACTATGTAGGCATTGATTCTACCTACAAAACAAACATATACAAGATGCCTATGATAGAATTTATGGGGGTGACTCCTGACAACAAAAACTTTCTCATTGCATGGGCACTAATGAGAGATGAGACGTCTGCCAGTTATGCATGGGCACTCGACAAATTACGGTAGATGTTTCACAAGATGTTCACCCTACTATAATTGTTACAGATCGGGAGCTGGGTATATTCAAACTGATAGAAGAACTATTTCTAAACACCCCACATCTTCTTTGTGATTGGTATATACACAAGGATGTTGAAAATAGGATTGCAAGAGTAGTTGGATGTAGGGATGAGGGCCAAAAGATGGCTAAAGGAAAATGGAGGAAGGTTTCCAGATCACAAACAGTGGAAGAATACGATGCCAATCTTGCAATTTTGATCAACTCGTGGCATAGGGTATGGCCTAACTTGGTAACATATCTCATGGATACATGGCTTATTTATAAAGAAAAGTTCATTCCTGCATGGATGAATAATGTTTTACACTTGGGGAAAATGTCAAATTTTCGGGTGGAGAGCGAGCATGCATCACTCAAGGATTGGCTCCACACATCAACTAGAGCCCTTGATACTGTATGGACGAAGGTCGATAGACAGATTTAAGCACAAGAAATAAACATAAAGTAAGTACATTTACTAAGGTTATTTATGACAGTATTTCCACATTTTTTAATAGTTTACTTATTATATTACTATTTGTTCATTTGTAGGGTTGAACTTGAACGGTCACGAACAAAACGATGTGAGGTGACATCAAGATTTCCTTTTATGTTGTTATCATTTTATGTTTCTCATCATGCCCAAAAATTACTGTTTGATGAATACCAATTGATGTTACAATGGGGAGCCGAAGTACGTGATTATTGTTATCACGCGTTGCAGAATACTCATGGGCTACCATGTGCGTGTGAGTTGTCTAATGCAGTACGAGCAAGAGTAAATATCTCTACTGAACGAATCCACCCGTTTTGGAAAACACTTATGGTTAATGAAGCAGGGGTGGATTAATCAGAAGATGATTTTTCAGGCTATCCCTCAGAGGCTCACAGACATCTCGCAAATATTGTGGGGGTGGCAAACACATATCATCCTATTATTGTGGAGAAAGTGGCAACTAAGCTGGAAGAACAACTTCACCCTGAATATGCTGATGATTGTGTTGAACCTAAGGTGAACGAAATTGTAAGGGGAAGACCAAAAGGGAGAAGGTCAACCCAACTTGAAAAAAGTGCTTGGGAGCATAATTCAAAAGGTCGTGGACGTTCTAACAGTTGCAGTCGTCGTTATAGTTCAGCTGGGAATGATTCAGTTCCCTCAATAAACAATGCATCAAGATATGGTATGAACTCACTATTCGATCATTTAAATAATACAATTTTAATTTTTTTTTATATTTTATCATTAAAACTTATTTGCTTTGTTTCACTGGTTCAGGTGGAGTTCCCCTCCAATTCTCTGAGTTCAAGCAATATATTCCAATAATTGTTCATTCGTTCATTGAAGGTGTGGTTAATGTGGAAGCAGATGGCAATTTTGGTTTCCAAGTTGTTGCATCCTACATTTACAACAACGAAGATGCATATCAATATGTAAGAAACAATCTCAGCAATGAGCTAATTGACAAGCGTGAAAATTACGAACTAATCTACTTTGATGGAATTGATGCAGGCATAGATCGTATTAGTTGGGCGGGCAGTTCATGGACTCGAAATAACAGGTATTGGATGCTTGTAATTGAGGACTTATTCACTATTGCAACAGTATATAATGTTGTGGTTATTTATATCGGTTACTCAGTTGTGCCCACTTCTACACATTCTTGTTTTATCGTTTTGCCTCTGTATACAACATCAAACGCGAATGGTCCGTGTGCTGAAATTTGTATTGCCCATACCGGATCAATCTTGAAACACTTCTTCAGATTAAGTTTACAAGAAGATTGTCCACTTCCTCCAATTGCTAGTACGTGGTTTAATTATCGTAAGGAAAGTGTGATTGGGTGGGAAGATTTGTATACATGGAGGCTGCAACAGTGGCAACAATTATGTGATTAAATTTGTACTTATATTTTAATATTATAAACTTTATATTTTATTGTGTTCATGGAATTTATCGGTCTTAAAATAAATTTCCGTAGTCAAATTTCATATTTTCAGTTCAAAAATTAAAAATAAAAATTTTTTTCCCTCCCTTAACCTGGCCGGAATTTATTTCGACCAGCTTATAGTTGGGCCGGAATTTTATTCCGGTTATTCCAGCCAAATGATAAGCTGGCCGAAATAAAATTCCGGCCGACTTGTAAGGTGGCCGAAATATATTTTCCGCCACATTACAACTTAGCCGGAATTTTATTTCAACCTAATACTGGCTTGGCCGGAATAAAATTCTGGCCGGTAACTTGGCTGGCCGGAAAATCCGGCCGGCCAATATACAGTCGCCGAATTTTCAATTCCGGCGAGGGGTGAAATTTTTTTTTTTTTTGCTTCGGGGGTATTTTTGTCTTTTGGACGGGCGATGTATAGTAACTTCCATAAATTAAATTATATTTTTATATTTTGTATCAAAAATAAAGAAAAGCCGCACCAAAATTATAAATTTGGATATAAGATTTAAATGTTGTCTTATGGTTTACTTTTACAAAATAATTATTCTTTTATTAATTTTTTCATCAAATCAAAGTATTAGTTCATTTTTTTTTATTTTTTTTAGTAAAGTGAATCTTACATTACTTCTTATTGTTATTGAATTAATCATCACACAATTTATTCGATGATGATCGTAAGTAAAATAATACATTTTAAAAAAAAAATTATCCTAAAAAACTTATTAAATCAAATTCACAAACTCATTAAATGATGAAATTAAAATCACTCTATAAAAAAATAATCACGGAAATTATGACAAAAAGTCTTATTAATCAATTAACCAAACCTTCGGTTCTCCAAAATCAAATAAAAAAAGTGAAAAAAACTATATTATAGTTATTCAAAAAAGAACTACGATCAAACCAATAACCAAATAAAAATAAATTAGAAAATTAGCTACACTCAAATTTACCAATTTGGGATCGTGTTGCAAAACAGAACACAATTTTCTTGTTTTGTGACACGTCATGGCCTCAACAATAACGCTACCCGGACTGCGAAGACGGTTTGTTGTGACTTTACTCTTTATATAAGCATTTGCAGAAGTGGTGGAAGGGAAGACTGGTAGACGAGTTACAATGATGATATTGAATCTCTTTTCTCTGCTGCTTTTATCTCTTGCCGTAGTATCTTTGGCGAGCTTTTCCGATCAACTTCTCGCTAGGCCCAATTTTCCGTCTGTTCAGGCCGGGAATTTTATTAGGGAGCTCAATCTGTTCCCGGAGAAGGATGTCAACGTGATCGAAGGTGCTCGTGTCGGAGTTCAGGGAGGGAAGAGGGTCGTCGAGAAGCGGTTTAGGTTTCCTAACGTTGCTGGTGGTTATGACGGCGTTTCCGCGGAGGAATTGGGGCATCATGCTGGTTATTATAAGATAGCTAATTCCCACGCCTCCAGGTTGATTTGAATTTGATTAACTGAGTTTTATTGTTTGGAATTGGGCTGTGTTTCAATTAGGACTGATTATATTTCTTCAATTATGCGATTTAGGATGTTTTATTTCTTCTTCGAATCGCGCAGCAGCAAGAAAGATCCTGTAGTTATATGGTTGACTGGAGGACCGGGGTGTAGCAGTGAGTTGGCTATGTTCTATGAAAATGGTCCTTTCAATATTGCAAACAATTTGTCCCTTGTATGGAACGAATATGGTTGGGATCAGGTATTTTTATATTCCCAATTCGCTCTTTATTTAGTCTGTTCTATTATATTGCTTCATTCTTCACTGCTTAATAGTTGATATTGCAACATTGCTACTTATTGAGTTTATATGGCTTTATGATTCACTGAATTTCATATTTTTGAACTCTTATTTTCTTCTGGTGTAAATTTAAGGTTTTCTTTTCACACCAACTTATTACCAAGGACTTGACTAAGTTTATTCCTTTCAGTATAATATGTGACTTTTAAATATCATGGAAGAATCCTTTTGGTCTTCCAATATCAACAGGTTACATGCTAGCATCACTTCGAGCCCCAAAGGGAGTTGTAACATAGTTCAACATGTTAACTGCCGAAAATACTTGATAATGCTAATTAACTTTGTGTATTTTAAGTTCTACTAGACATTTATCTATTGTTTATATCGTTGTAGTTAACTGAAGAGGATTTTTTTCTGTTACTAACCATGATTTTTAGTGTAGTTGAACAATCACAATACTGGATCATGTCTCTCACCCTTTTACATTCTTCTGTTCAGTACATATCTGTAATTTTAGGAAAATAAGTGGCTTTTCAAATTTCAAGTGTTTGGTTGTTACTTAAAACCTGGCTGTGTAGTGTATTGATTTGTTAAGCTGTACTTTTGTAATTAATAAGGATCTTTACTTCATTATAGCATATTGATTTGTGAATTGTAAATATTTCTTTGTTATTATCATCTCAACTCTAATATATAATGCTCAAGTGAACTAGGGATCTTATGTTCACCCGCTTCATCTATCAAAATATAAATTGTAGATTTATAGCTGCATCAGATTTATCCTCCTGTTTGTTAAGCCTTCAAGTGTTTCTCTCTCATTCCTCAAGAACTTCTGGTAGCTTTATTGTTACTCTTAAATTAGTATTAACTTCGTCTTTCCTGAATTATGTTCATTGCCAGCTTACGTGTTAGGCTAATAGCGTAGTCATATATTCATTATCTACTAAAATTTTCATTGCATTGCTCGCTGCATCAAATTTATCCTTCTGTATTAAACCTTCAGTTCTTTTTCTCCCTTTCTAGCAGCACTTATTAGAAGATTTTGTTTCTACTTAATTTCATTTGCATAAAAAATGTTTGTTGGAAGTTGGAACTTTTGATTTGCTAATGCACCTAGTTTAGAAAAGCTATTACATATTGATTTTTATGTCTTTGATCTCATTAGACAAGAATTTGTTGCAACTCATCATATTGTACTATAAGTGCTAATTGTCGAATTTGTTATATGCTAATGTTGCTGGGAAACAAAAACTTAAATGTAAACAAAAGAGGACTCTTGGAAAATGTCATTTCTAAAAAATATAGGAAGTTGAAATTTTCATTGTAAATAATTGAATTCTGGGGATATAATTATAGATATTCAAACTATATAGATATTTATATGATTTTGTTCTGTTAGAAAATGGAAAAATAATTAATAATTCTATCAATTATCATATGGAAAAGTTGCAAATTATTAGTTTACAGTCTTAATTGAAGAAGATATATGAGTATAGTTTTTTTAAAAATTTGGAGATTAATTTGCTGGAATTGGTTTCTTAATAAATAGAAAATGAGTTTCCAACTTCTCTTATTTAAAGAAGACTCGAGAATCTCTTCCTAATATATTTCCATGAGTTTTTATTGCTGGAACGAACACTAAATGTGGAAACATTAATGCCAAAGTGTTTTATGGAACCTGTAATTGGATTTACAACAGCAATATGAGTATAGGACTTATATTTTGTTGACATATGGAATCCTTTGAGGAACACCAAGAAAAGTAACTGTGCTGTATTAAGTCTATGCTAGAAGTAATTTAAAGATGATGGGACTTTCTCACTTTCCTTTATCAATTCACTCATGCTTTTTGTCTCTGATTTTATGATTTTATGTTCTTAATTATCATATAAAACTTCATTTCCTATTGAAATGAGGTGACAAATTTGTATGATTGCTCTGCAGGCATCTAATCTTCTATATGTTGACCAACCTATTGGGACTGGATTCAGTTATAGCTCAGATCCACGGGACATCCGTCATAATGAGGAGGGAGTTAGTAATGATCTCTATGACTTCTTACAGGTAGGTTGTGTCGAAATTTCCCACTATAGGAAGCAGAATTGGCATAATCATATATACTTTGAAATTGTTAGAAAATTGATCTGTTATTCCTGAGACTACACTAGACTCATGCCATTCCTTGTTTGGAATATGATATGATGGCTCATTTCCCTCTTGCATGCATGACTTTAAATGACACTGTTGGGATCTGATTATAAAATCAGTAAAAAATATATTAGATTTTAATTAACTTGTTAGGATTAGATTTAATTTATTTGAATTTAAATTATGATCCATTAGTAATTTATTTTATGTGATATTCTTATCCAGTAAGCCTATAAGTAAGTATCAATAGCTCTCAAATAAAATGTGCAATTGAGTACCAAAATATACTGCAGTGCAGTATACCTTCCAAAATTCTCGGTTCACATTTCTTTTCTGAATAAAGCTAACAGATACCATAGTGCTTGTAATAATTTTGGTTATTTTTGGTAAAAGGCCTTCTTTGCAGAACATCCTGAATATGTGAACAATGACTTCTTCATTACTGGAGAATCGTATGCTGGACACTACATTCCTGCTTTTGCTGCTAGAGTTCACAAAGGAAACAAAGCTAAAGAAGGAACTCATATAAACCTCAAGGCATGCCTTTCTTTATGTTTACTGGTTTTGACTTGTTATCAATTTATCAGCTTCTTTTGATTCAAAGATGAAAACTTATGACAGGGATTTGCCATTGGCAATGGGCTCACTGATCCTGCAATCCAATACAAAGCGTACACTGATTATGCATTAGATATGGGATTAATAGAAAAGTCTGATTATGATCGTATCAGCAAAGTGGTTCCACTCTGTGAAATGGCTGTGAAACTTTGCGGTAATTTGATAAACTCTCTTATTTATTCGAAATTCATTTTACATAATTTTAGCAATATATTTTGGTTTCTTGCTCTTCTTTATTGATGTAACCATACATGTCATATTTCTTAATTCAGGAACTGATGGTACCATTTCATGCATGGCCTCTTATTTTGTATGCAACTCTATCTTCAGCAGTATCATGAAACGTGTTGGTGATATAAATGTAAGGTCTTACAAATACTTATGTGTGAACTTCTTGTGCATTTGTATCATTTTCTTTACAACACATTTAGGGCCTGTTTGGAATTGCTGTCACGAAAAGTTCCACTTACAAGCTTTTAATAGAACAACATATTTTAGCATTGGGCAAAAGATTTTGACTCTGCCTAAAACTAATTAATTAGGAACTGTTTGCTGTTAATTTTCAGATCTTTTCGGGGCAGAAGCCCGAAAAAACATAAAAATGGAGCTTTTCAGAAAATCCCAAACTGGCCCTAATTGTACACAGGAAAGATGAAAATAACATGATCTGATTTCAAACTTGATAAGCATTGATATGTTGTGTTTGCAGTACTATGATGTGAGAAAGAAATGTGAGGGGAGCCTGTGTTACGACTTCTCGAACATGGAGAAGTATTTGAATAAGAAATCTGTTAGGGATGCGCTTGGGGTTATGGATATTGATTTTGTTTCGTGTAGCCCAACTGTATATCAGGCCATGTTAATGGACTGGATGAGGAATCTTGAAGTGGGCATTCCTGCTCTCCTTGAAGATGGAATTCAGTTGCTTGTCTATGCTGGAGAATACGATCTTATCTGCAACTGGCTCGGTAACCTTTTAACTCTGTGGCCTACTACTAGTAAAGCAGTGTTACGACTCACTTAGCACTAGCACACCCTAAAAGGAAATCAACTTTAATCTCTCATCATCTACTAAGTAACGACTTTAATACCATTTTTAGGTCCTGTTCTATAACTTAGATTCCCTTTTGGTGCTTAACGTATTCACTTTTTTCGTATTAGATACCTAACATATTCACTATAGAGTGCATAATCTATTTAAATTTACTTTGTAAAGTGTCAAAAAATGTGAAATAACTATATTGTCATTTGGCGAATATTTATATGTTTTGTTGATCATGTATGGAGTTGCTGGCGGCCTGAAGTTATCATTTTAAAATTCGGTATGTCAAGTACCAAACAAACAAAAGTTGAATACGTTGGGCACCAAATAGACAATTTCAAGGACATTTGAACATCCCAAAAAGATATTTATGCACTAAGTAATTAGTGGTTTAATGTTACGTGCAGGAAATTCGAGATGGGTCCATGCCATGGAATGGTCGGGGCAGAAAAAGTTTGTGGCATCTGCAGAAGTTGCTTTCCAAGTTGATAATTCTGAAGCAGGTGTGATGAAAACTTACGGACCTCTTGCTTTCCTCAAGGTAAATTCCTGCCTTGCCTCTCTCTCATCTTAAAAAACTAATGTTATAGAGTGGTTCTGACTTCTGACTGCGAATCAGGTCCATGATGCTGGGCACATGGTTCCCATGGATCAACCCAAGGCTGCATTAGAAATGCTAAAGAGGTGGACACGTGGCAAACTTTCTGATGACACCGCTGATGACTCGGAAAAACTGTTGGCTGACATGTAGTAACATGTCTTGTTAATGTAGATATTTTATGTTTTGTGTGAAAGACGAGTCTTAAGAAGAAAAATTGTAGTTTTTTATATGGCCAATGTGTTTCTAGCTGTTATAAATATAATGGTTAAATAATAAATTAAAAACTACATTTTCGGACCAGAAGGCCATTTATACCTCTTGAATTTTTAATCATGTTTTAAGGTTTAAAGTTGCATAGAAAATTTTGAATGATGTATTGCATTTTCAAATTTTTCTTCATACGGGTTCTCGATTTCCTTGGTGGACCATGTCTATTTTTCGTACTTAATTTTCTAAATGAATCTTTCATGTATCAAAATCTATATTTTTTGACATGATTTTAAAAGGGGGAAATACAAGTGAACCCTTCTTTAATTAAAATATTTTTCCTTCATTAATAATAAAGGAATAATAATTTTCTTAAACACTTTCCTTTAATTATTGTTTTTGTTTATATGTTATCTCTTCTTATATAAATTACTTGATTTGTTTCTTCACCAATCTGATCTCCTTTCAATGAATTAGATTTTCGTCATTTCTCATGGCATGATTTTAGTTTTGATTTCAAGTCTGTATATCAAAACTCTTATCGGAAAGATATTAACCAATTACAAGCTCATCTTCTCTACACACTGTCTTCTCTTTTTTGTTTATATTTTAAAAACGTCAGTTAGATCTGATCTAACGAGAACCAGATTCAAATTCGAATCAAACAAATCGAAAATATTTGATGCACTTTCCAGATCGGCTCTTGATTTCACAGAATCAGTCTGCTACTTCGTTTCTTCCGTTCTCCGATCACCCCTGCCTTTCATTTGTCTTGCTTTTTTCTCGATTTTCACTGATCTTTTGATCGAAACGATTTCTTTGTATGCTTCGATTAATCTCTTCCGATCGGTTTGCGATCTTGATAAGTGTATAATTACACTTATTATCATGGCATTTTCAAACATAAAACGATATGGTTTTGTTTCATTTTATACTTCATATAAAAGATTTCACGTGGTATGTAGTTGTTTTTTTATGCAAATGCAGAAACTAGGTAAATATTGGAAGTAAAATGAACAAAAATGGAAATATATGGAAAAAGAGTGAAAAATGTGCAAAAAGATGTGAGGAACTTAAGGAATTGGCAAAGGATTGAAGATGTCAAATATCAGTAGAAATCGCAAAGAGGAACCATGTGAAAAAGGCATGTCACGATCGTGACACATATATCGCGGTCGCGACTTGTTAACCTTCACAACAGAAAGTTGCCAACCAAGTATTCATGGTCGCGACATACATTCGCGGTCGCAACCTTGATAGTTTTGGTCAACTCTTCTCTTCTTTCAACCGTCGGATAAGAACGATCAACCGCCATCAACCGTCCGATGAAAAGACACCTTTTGGAAGTCAACCAATCATGAGAAGGTGTCTTTCCATTGTAGATGAGATCAAACCAGTTCAACCAATCACAATGAAGTGGTGCAACTTTTCACCAATGGACATGACCCTTTGTCTGAACAAATGCAACCCTTCGTACTCTATAAATAGCGCTCCAAACTCCATAATTTCGTGGGGTGGTGTGGTATATGGTATGTGGTGTGTAGTGTGGTATACGTGCATACATAGTTTTAGAGAGAAAATCGTGTAGATTTTACTTCGTTCTAAGTTAGCGAGAAAATGTATAAGTGATTCGAACCTTATTTCGATCACTAGATTTTCCACATATTCGAGCGATTATTGTATAACTGTAATTGCAAATCACTTATCAATAAAAGTTTTCGTTCTTCAATATTCGTTTATTCAATATTCACAAAGAATAGCATCCTAGCAGAGGTTCTGTACGAGTCGAGACCGAATTCAAAGCAGACGCATGAATTGCGAGAATTGACGTTTCCCATTAAAGAGTGGATACAGTTTGATCAACTTTAGCTTTCACTTGCATACCTTACAACTTTGCTTTGTTTTCTACTTATACTTTCTATTTCGAAGTTTATGATATGTCTATGTGTCATATTATGTATTTCATGTTGATTATTTTATATTAATCAAGTTATATGCTTTTGAGTTAACTTTAAGAGTGATTTCGGGGTTAACAAGATTGTGTATAATCACTGGATCTGTGATTATAACGCTGTTTAGTGAGCCAACATTTTTGGAATGGTAACTTGCTAAATATGGCTATATGAGAGTGACCCATACCAAGCATAGTACTATTGTTATCCAGGTTTATATAATCATCTTAATTCGTTTGCACTAGATTTTGAAAAGTCATTTCATGTGTTGCTCTACGGTGAATATTTGAATATCTGAGTGTCTAGAACCGAATATGTTAAAGTTGTCTAGTGTACGTAATATCTTTGATGAATTTGCATGTTTTCTTTGCTATACTTGTTCGTAGGGTTAATCTATACCGATTTCTTCTACTCTAATCTATTTATACATTTATCTATTTATTTACCATCATATCCCAACCAACCCAACAACAATAAAAATTATCTATTTTCGTTTACCCGTAACTCTAGTTGGTCTTTAAAACCGAATTCCTTCCCTGTGGGATCGATATCTTTTAAAACTACATCGAAACTGTATACTTGCAGTAGTCACCATTTTTCTATTTGATAAGCGGTATTGACAACACCTGTTCATATTTTGAAGTTTTATCTTATCGGTAGAAAGGTGGGGAACAAGGTTTTTAGCACCGTTACCGAATATAAGCTCTCAAAATAAATAGAGTCAAAACCTTACGATCAAGTTTTTGGCACCATTACTGGGGAAGGCAAGTGTTTTTAAAAATCAGGAGACTACGGTACGCTTTTATTTTATTCATATATTTATTTGTTATTTTATTTTGTTTTGAGTCAAAATGTTTGCTAACATGCATTGGGATAAGTTTTGTGGAGATTACATGATTGATAACCTAATTGATACATGCGTAGATGAAATTTGTCATGTTACATCTCATGAAGAGTCAACATTTGAATCTCTTGAAAATGTAGAATATTCCACTGAAATCGAAAAATTAGTTAGAGATTATAAACCTACACCACCTTCTATAGATAAACCACCCTTAGTAGAATTGAAGCAATTGCCTAGTCATTTAAAGTATGCATTTTTAGGAAGCAACATTACCTTACCAATTATCATTTCTAGTAAGTTATCTAATCTGTAGGAAGAAGCATTATTGGAGATAATAAAGGGTAGAATTAGGAGTATTGGTTGGCAAATTTCCAATATTAGAGGGATTAGCCCTAATATAGTAATGCATTCCATAAATTTGGAAAATGATAGTAAACCTAAGATAGAAAGGCAAAGAAGATTAAATCCTCACATGAAGGAAGTTGTTAAAAAGGAGATTATTAAGTTGCTAGATGCAGGAATTATCTATCCAATTTCAGATAGTGAATGGGTCAATCCTGTTCAATGTGTTCCGAAAAAGGGAGGTATTATTGTAGTTCAAAATGAAAAGGGTAACTTAGTTCCTACTAGGACAACAATTGGATGGAGAGTTTTCATAGATTATAGAAAATTAAATGCAGCCACTTAAAAAGACCATTTCCCTTTACCATTTATAGATCAAATGTTAGAAAGTATATCAGGTCATGCATTTTACTATTTTCTTGATGGATTCTCTAGATACTTTCAAATTCTTATTAAGCCAGATGACCAAGACAAAACCACTTTTACATGTCCATTTGGTACATTTGCTTATAGAAGAATGCCTTTTAGGTTGTGCAATGCTCCAGCTACTTTTCAAAGGTGCTTTTCGGCTATTTTTAGTAAGTATGTGGTGGATATTATGGAAGTTTTCATGGATGATTTCTTTGTATATGGAGATTCTTTTGAAAAATGTCTAGAAAATTTGGATAAAGTACTTGCTAGATGTGAGGAAATTAATTTGGTATTGAATTGGGAGAAATGTCATTTTATGGTTAATGAAGGTATAGTTTTAGGTCATAAGAAAGATGAGAAGGGAATTCATGTAGATACAGCAAAAACCGAGATCATTGAGAAATTACCTCCTCCCATAAATGTTAAGGGAATAAGATCATTTCTAGGCCATGTTGGATTTTACAGAAGGTTTATTAAGGATTTTTCGGTTATAGCTAAACCTTTGACTAATTTATTAGTTAAATATGTGAAATTTGATTTCTCTGATGACTATTTAAAAGCCTTCAAAACTATAAAACAAGCATTAGTTTCAGCACCCATAATTGTGAAACCAAATTCGTCTCTGCCATTTGAACTGATGTGTGATGCTAGTGATGTTGTTGTTGGTTGTGTATTAGGTCAAATGTATGAAAATAATTTGCATGCAATTTATTATACGAGTCACACTTTGTCTTCTGCACAATTCAATTACACCACGATGGAAAAAGAGATGTTAGCAGTCATATATGCATGTGATAAATTTAGATCTTATTTGATTGGATTTAAAGTAAAAATTTATACAGATTATGCTGCTTTGAGATATTTGTTTGCTAAAAAAGATGCCAAACCTAGATTAATTAGGTGGATCCTTCTTCTACAAGAATTTGACTTAGAAATAAGGGACAAAAAGGGAAGTGAAAATACCGTAGTTGATCACTTATCTCGTTTAGAAGATGATAAGGGACCTATAGGTGAAACAGGTGATATTAATGAACTCTTCCCAGATGAAAATCTTATGTCTGTTAAACATGCTGTTAGTCTATGGTATGCTGACTTTGCAAATTGTTTAGTTATGCATACTTTACCATCTGATTTAGATTCTAGTGGTAAAAAGAAATTTCTTAAGGATATTAGATCATTTATGTGGGATGACCCTTATTTGTTTTAGGTATGTGCTGACGTTATTAGTCAAAGATGTATAGATGACACTAACTTTTCTTCAGTTTTAAGTCATTGCATGATAACATATATGGAGGACATTTAGGACTTGCAAAGACCACCGCTAAAGTTCTAGAGAGTGGGTTTTATTAGCTTTATTGTTCAAAGATGCTAGAGAATTTGTTCAGAATTGTGATAATTGTCAAAGAATAGGAAACATAAGTCGAAGAGATGAGATGCCCTTGAAAAACATCTTAGAAGTAGAGCTTTTTGATGTTTGGGGTACAGATTTCATGGGACCATTTCCTACTTCTAATGGTAATAATTACATTTTGGTTGTAGTTGATTATGTTTCAAAATGGGTTGAAGCTAGCGCATATAGTAAGAAAGATGCTAGAGTAGTTGCTAAATTTCTTAAGCAATTATTTAGTAGATTTAGAGTTCCTAGGATCACAATTTGCGATGGAGGTTCGCATTTCATCAATAAGACTTTTGAAAGCTTGATGTATAAATATGGATTACATCATAAGGTTGCTACCCCATATCACCCTCAGACTGTGGTCAAGTAGAAATCTCTAATCGAGAAATTAAGTGGATTCTCAAAAAGACTGTCTCAAATTCTAGGAAAGATTGGTCTACTAAGTTAAATGATGCATTATGGGCTTACAGAGCAGCTTTTAATACACCTAATGGTATGACACCCTACAAGTTGGTTTACGGAAAGGCTTGTCATTTACCAGTAGAATTAGAGAATAAGGCTTTATGGGCGTTGAAGAATTTGAATATGGATTTACACAAAGCCGGTGAAAGAAAAAAGTTGGATTTAAATGCGTTAGAAGAACTACGTTTTTCATTATATGAAAATGTAAAGATCTATAAAGAGAAGACAAAACAATGGCACGATGCAAAACTACGAGAAAAGAAGTTTAAGGTAGGAGATAAAGTTCTATTATATAATTCCAGGCTTCGCTTATTCCCTGGAAAACTCAAATCTCGTTGGAAGGGACCTTATGAAATTATTCAAGAGTTTGACAATGGAGCATTGGAATTGAAAGCCGAAATGGAGAAATATTTCGAGCCAATGGCCAACGATGCAAACCTTATCTCAAAAATAAATTTGAACAACAAGACGTTGATGTTCAATTACTATCTTCACCATAAATTTTTCTAGGTATAGGTAATAAATATTTATTATTTTATATTTAACATGTTTGTTTTTCTAAGTTTTTCTATGACTAAGTCTAAAAAATTGAAAAGATAGAAGAATTGCAGAAAGTCGCGACCGTGACTATAGATCGCGCCCGTGACATTATGCAGTAAAACTTTATGTTTCTATCGTGAAGGAAGTCATGATCACGATAGGTTTTCACGATCATGACATGGGCAGAATATTACCATTACAGATCATGATTTAAGAACCGACAGATGTTCGAAACTGCCAATAACAGCCAGTTTGAAGGATAAACGGCTATATTGACTATTTTGGCCAATTAGAGACCTTTTAGAACTCTATAAATAGGTCTAAGTTGAAAACTTAGCCACAAAACTTCTACAAAGCTTACAAAAGTTCTGAAATTGTCATCTCAATTTTTCTTAAATCCAAACCTTTTTCAAACCTTACTTTAAAAACCAATATGCCTCGTGTCAAGGTAGCCGCAAATAGAAGGGAAGTCCCGAATTACCAACAAGAATATGGTTTTCCTTTTCCGATTCAATCATGTGAAGAAGGGAAGAGATTCCAAGTTTTGAATAAGTTGGAAATCAATGGTATGATCTTTCTTCATATGGTACTCTTGGAAACTTTAAGCCTCCATGAACAAATGTGGATATATCTTGCTGATTTGGGTTTAAGCCGATTTGTGGAGATGAGATTTCCACAAAATCATGATTAGATTTTAGAATGTCGAGTGACATTCGATTTTGAGGATAAGAAGTAGAGGGCGATTCAATTTCATAACCAAGGAAGACATTACATCATCACAAGAGAGATGATGAGTGCTTGGTTTGGATTCGAAATTGAAAATTCATCGAGCATGATGGATTCTTTTCAACCAAATCAAGTTTGGGCAGATTTAACGGGTAAGAGAGTTTTCGATCCCAAAAATTCTCCCAATAAACTTATTAAGGATGAGTGCATTCTTCTACTCTACAAATACCTTTCCACTTCGGTATTTTGTCCACTAGAGAATACCAAAGTCCAAAAGAAAGATTTGTTTATTCTTTCTTGAGCTTTGATGAAGCAAAAAGTGGAATTCGTGGATATTATTTGGGACATGATGAAGAAGAATTCTACGAGCATGAAAAACAAGATTGGAGCGGTCGAAATTATCACCACAATCATCTTTGGTGCAAGAAACGAACTCCCCTATGTCCAAAGACCGGTTGAGTAGTTTCGTTATATGGATGGGAATTACTTGAAGAATACCAGACTTCTTCAAGAGAACAATGATGTATATTCATTCTACTCCTACGCTAACAGCACCAAGAAGCTAATCTCGACTCATGAAGATTCTTCCGTTGGCCCATTTGATCCTACCTCTAGACATCGTCATGAAAAGGCTCCAATGATCGAAGAAGAAAAGGATGAAGATGAAGCTCCGGAAGATTGGAAGGCGAGTATGCAATAAAAATTGGACAATTGCCAAGCGAAACTTGGAGTACTGAAGAAAGACATGAAGATTCTAAAGAAAAGTAATGAATCGATGCTTCGAAA
>CATIWQ010027592.1:0-30665 GCA_949673415.1 Euphorbia schlechtendalii
AGAAACTGATTGAGAAGAGAAAAGGGATTGACGTTAACATTAAACAAGGTTAGCTTATTAGGCTTTTTAAATGACAGGTGTAAGAAATTAATAGGGGGACAGGGTGAGGGACAGCAAAGCTGGGACAGCAGATTTTAATCCGTCTATTTGCACTAACACAATACCCAATTGTTTCATAATGCTCATTGACGGTAACTCCTTCTATTCATTGTATATCAATCCATCAATTTCAAAATAATTGTCGTTTTCAGATCTTTGAAATTTTTTAAAATAATTGTCATTTTCGAATTTTAAAGTATCTTTTAAATATTTTTATCCATTTACTCTTATTTAATGCACATTGGAAATGATAAAAAAATACAGTATCCAACCAACTTATAAATTAGCAAAATTTACAAGCCCAAATAATTATTTTTGTTACTTTAATTAATGTAATATTGATATTGACAAACAATTTAAAAACAACCGTTATTTTGAAATTAAGGAAGTATTTGCAGAAGATTTTTTATTCTTAATTAACGCACAACACAATTATGAGAGGTTTAGAGTCTCAAAGTATTGTTTTTATTTACATGAACGTTTCAAGGAAACAATTCAAACCATCTTGAATTGTGGCAAGGGTTGTGGAGGTGTTTATTTGGGGCAAAATTTGTAATTGAAATGTCAAAGAAGATTCTCTTAAATTCTTGGGAAAGCCCACAAAAAATTCAAAGCTGGAATCACACAGGGGAAAGACATTCCATGCAGGTTTTTCGATTGTCGGTACATAAGTAACAATTTTAAGAAAACTCTCTCAAAGTTAGGTGGGGATTATCTACCGAATGAGATGGAAAATTAAAGAAAGCGAACATTATTTTTTCCCATTTTATTTAGAGAATAGTAAAAGAAAATATAAATGATTTATGAAACTAAACAAGTCTATGATTTTTTATAAAATTTATGTAACTTAACGTGTCAAAATATTAATGTTGGAATCAAAATCAATGGTCAAAATCATTGCATAAACACTCATGTTTCTTTGATTTCCTAGCAATCTAATACTTGTATTATAAGTCATCTTACATAATTAGTATATTTTCTATAATTTATTTAGAAGTTATATCTTCTAAACTTATTCATTTTCACATTATTAGTTACAATTATTCAGTTTACCCTAATATTAATAATATTACAATTATTTATTAATTTAAATTTAGAAGAGATTAGGTTTCACCACGCTACACCTTTACACGATGAATTAAATGTATAATTGAATTACATTTAATTAATATTAATTTTTATAGTATTATAATGTCCGCCACCTAAAATCCATGACTTAGAAAGCCCAAATCAATTAAGAGCCCAATAAATCCATCAGTGTCTAATCTTTATATAACCTCCATTCTCGTCTCTAGACCTGTTCGCGGGCCGGGCCCGGGCCCGAGCCCGCTTTCATGGGCCGTGTTTGGACACGCATTTTTTTAAAAAGCCCGGCCCGAGCCCGGGCCCGAGCCCGTCAAAGGCCGAAGATTTATGGGCCGGGCTTGGTTTTTATATAAATACCCGAGCCCGGCCCGACGAATAATTTTATATATTTATTATATATTTATACATTAATTTATTATTATTTTAAGATTTTATATTTTATCCTATTAAATTTTTATACTTGGTTACAATAAATGTTACTAAATATTAAAGATTTTAAGTAAACAATGCAATTATATTTCAAATTTAAACATATTTTAACTTTTTTTTATATTTTTTCTGTTAATTTAATAAAAAAATTAATAACAAATAAAATATTCATGGGCTTGGGCCGGGCTTTGGAATGACCTTGTTAGCCCGGCCCAAGCCCAGCCTGAGCCCGAAGTTCTAAAGTGCGGGCTTGGGCCGAGCTTGGGTTAACGTTTTTTGTAAAAAGCCTGCCAAGCCCGGCCCAAACCCGGCCCGGCCCGCCCGCCGAACAGGTGTACCGTAGATCTATATTTGTTTGCCATAAACTTTTTCATTCATTTTCTAGACTTGTGAGTTTGACAGTTTGATTTGTTTTTGACATTATGACTTTATTGAAATTTGTTATGTATACTTTTGATATTCTGCATGCACACATCCATGTAACATAAACATAAATCTTGCAACAATAATAACATTTCATAAATGATTTTAAAAAGAGTACAAATTTTACAATGATTTGAATTTTGCTACCAGCTAGCCTAGAACAGGTTTTCTAACTCACGCTCCTCTATTCCTCACAATGCCCTAATTTTTGCCTGAGTTGCCCTTTACGGGTTTTCGACTCAACGAGCTATTATTATTATTTTTTTACAAAGAAAGATCCTAATTGTTGCCCAGCTAGCCAAGTGCCATGTGATGGACTAACTTTTGACATATTTCCCTTTTTTTGTGCATTGCTTTTTTTTCTATTTTTTTCTTTTTAGCCTAGCTCTTAAGCTTGTCTTAGTTAATCGGGTTGACGAATTCATTCCCATCCATGTCCATGATTTGGCGACACCTTTCCTTAAAACTTTCTTCACGACATAAGTACCTTCCCAGTTTAGATGAAACTTTCACCGAACATCCATGTTTGATGGTCTCATTTGCTTCAAAACAAGGTCTCCAGCTTTTAAAGGTTGGCTTCAAACCTTGGTTATTATATGCCCTAGCCATGCGTTGTTGATACATCTACAAATGGTCCAATGCTTTCAAACATTGTTCGTCTATCATGTTCAACTGCTCGAATCTGGCTCTTACCCAATCTAATTCCTTTCATCTTTCTTCCAAGGCTACCTGAAGAGATCTAACATCCATTTCAACTGGTAGGTTCGCTTCCATCCCGTATACTAAAGAGAACGAGGTTTGATTGAAAGGAGTCTTGACAGTTGTTCTATATCCCCATACGGTGAATGGAAGTTTATCAGCCCAATCTCTATAGGTGACAACCATTTTGCTCAAAATTTTCTTGATTGATTTATTGGCTTCTTCTATTACCCCGTTGGCTTGTGGTTTGTATGGTGATGATGATGGTGCTTGATCCCATATTTCTCTATCAAATATGCTATTGCTCCTTAGAACTGAACCCCATTATCCGATACAATGTGATACGGGATACCATAGCGGGCGAAGATTTGCATTTCTATGAACTTTCAATCTTCTTAGTGGTAATATTGGTGTAAGACTCGGCCTCTACCCATTTCAAAAAGTAGTCGACTACTACTACAATAAAGCGATGTCTATAAATTGAACTAGGCCAAATCTCGCCAATGATGTTGATGCCCCATGCTAAGAAAGGCCAAGGTGTAGATAGGCTATGAAGCTCGAATGGGGGTAAGTGGCTGATATCCCCATAAATCTGACATTCGTAATATTTTCTTACTTCAGCCACGCAATCTGAGACCATTGTTGTCTAAAAATTACCTTGGCACTGAATTTTCTTTGCAAATACGAAACATTCATGTGGGTCCCATAATCTCCATCATGTGTCTACCGATGACCATCATTGCTTCTTTTTCATTGAGACATCTTAGCAATAACCCTTCAGATGTGTGTTTGAGCAAATCTCCATCAACTAATCTGAATTTTACTGCCAACCGTCGTAATGAAGTTCGTTCCAAGTCTGTTGCTCCCTTTGGGTATTCCCCAATTTGCAAAAATTTGACAATATCGAAGAACCAACTACCAGCGGCTTGTTGATCATCTATTTCCACTAGGAAATAGTAGAAACTTTCTTTGGCTGTCTGAAGGACAATCGGATTTATTGGTTGAGTCTGGGGACCTTCTTACATTGATGCTGGTGTAACGAGTGCATCGGCCATTTGGTTTTCATCCCTTGGTACGTGCTTGAAAACACATTATGTGAACTTTTGGGAGGCCTTCCATACTGCTTCCACATAAGGACTAAGTGATTCTTCACTGATTTCCCAATCACCAGTAACTTGTTTGATGACCAGAGCCGAGTCCCCAACTACTGATACTTCTTTTGCCCACACCTTCCGAAGTGCTTCTAATCCAAATAGACAAGCCTCGTATTCAGCACCATTATTTGTTACCAGGAACTCCAGGTGTTTTAAAAGTGGTATGATTTCATTTTGTGGGGTTATCAGGATGACACCTAGGTTACCTCCACTTTTATTCATCACCCCATAGAAGAACATTTTCCATTCTATTCAGGCCTCTTCTATCAGTGCCAATTTTTCATCGGGGAATTCGAGATCCTTGACGTAATCGGATTCTAGTGGTTGATTTGCCAGAAATTCAATGACTACTCATCCCTTGACTACTTTCTTAGTTACGTATTCGATGTTGAATTTTGATAATAGCAGTAACCATCATGATATTTTTCCGGTGAGTTTTGGCGATTGGCATAGGTTTTTCATCGGGTTGATCTTCGCGACCGCTTGTATTCTGTAGGATTTGAAGTAGAGGCGCAGTTTCCTTATTAACCAAACCATTGTTGTACAAATCTTCACTACTAGAGTGTCGCATGACCCGTATTTGAGCAATTTCTTACACAAGTAGTAGACTGCATGCTCACTCCTATCTTCGTGTTCTTAGACGAGCATTGCCCCAATAGATGACTCTTTGATTGCTAAGTATAGGATCAGGGGTTTTCCCAGTTCTGGTGAGTAGAGGATGGGTGGGTTTATCAAGTATTGTTTGATTTTGTCAAAAGCAATCTGGCATTGGTTGTTCCAAACCACTAGTTGGTCTTTTCTTAGTAGCTTAAATATCAGTTCGCAGATTGTGGTGAGTCTGGCAATGAATTTGATGATGTACTATAAGGACCCCAAAAATGATTAGACTTCTTTCTTTGTTTTTGGTGTGGGCATTTCTATGATGGCTCGGCTTTTGTCAGGGTCCATCTCAATTCCCTTTTGGCTTACTAAGTGGCCCAGAAGTTTCCAGGAAGTTACCCCAAATATACACTTCTTTGAGTTTAGGAATAGATTGTACTTTTTAATCTTCATAAGAAATTTGTCCAAAATAGATGGGTGCTCTTTCCTTGTATTGGATTTGATGAGCATATCATCTACATAGACTTCGACCTCCTTATGAATCATATCATGGAGCAAGATTATCACTGCTTGCTGGTATGTTGCCCTGGCGTTTTTCAACCCAAATGGCGTTGCTTTGTAAAAGTAAACACCCCATTCCATGATGAAAGCTGTTTGACCTTGTCTGTTATGGCCATTAGAATCTAATTGCAATCTGAAAATCTATCCATGAAGGAGTACATAGCTACCCTAGCTGTGCTATCTACCAAAACATCTATGTGGGGTAGGAGGAAGTCATCCTTGGTTGAGGCTTTATTCAGATCCCTAAAATCCACGCAGATTCTAACCTTACCATCCTTCTTTGCCACTGGAAAAATGTTGTCTAACCATGTCGGGTACTCAACTACTTCTAAGAACTTATCCTCGATATGTTTTGCTAACTCTTACTTGACTTTTTTCACCTATTCAGGTCTCAAGCGACGCAGCTTCTCCTTTATTGTTTTGATCCAAGGGTCAGTTGGGATACGGTGCCACATGATTTGACTATCCACCTCGGGCATGTCATCATATGACCAAGCGAAGACTACCACGTGATGTCTAAGTACATTTATTATCTCTCCTTTTTCTTTAGGAGTCAAGTCATTGGAAATTGTCACCATTTTTGGTGATTTGTTTGTACCCAAGTTAATTTCATTTAATGATGTGTTATACATGTCAAAGACATTATGCGTATGATCATATGAATGCATGGTGCCATCTGGCAAAACATTAAACAAGTAAGCATAATCATTGTATTTCATTGCATTGGCCTCATAGGCAAAATTGTCAAAGACATCCGAAATGTTCAAAATTACATCATTATTTTCTTCCTCCACATGCCGAGAGTCTTCAGTTGTTGTGGTGGGAGTGTCAAGAGTTGCTTTTACTTCAAGTGTGGTATCTGTAAGCTTTTCTATCAAGAGTTTGATAGTGTTTGATATGGCCTTTGTAAATGCCCCAACTGCATCCTCAGATACCTCCTCCTTCTCGGGTTTGGTCTGTTCATTATCAACTATGGTCATCTCCAAGATAAGATTCAGCTCTTTTTCAAGTAATAAGGGCTCCTTAGGTTACTCAATCAGCTTGTCAGCGGGCGAAGTTAAACACATCATTGAAGATTTTGACCCCTTTGACCTCTTCCCCATTTAAAATTGTTGGTTCAGGATCTCCTAGATGCTTAAAAAGTTACAGAATAAGGTTTATTTATGTTTATACATCTTTCGATTTGGGATGAAACCCAAACCTAACTTAGGTGTGATAAGAATAGGATTGATAGCTTTGATAATCCCTTGATGGTGTTTTCCCAAATCCCTTCCTAGGATAAAACCCTGCTTCTTCATAAGAGTCTTTAAACTTTCAAGGAAAAAACGGTACCCTTTTGGAGTTCCACGCCCCTTATTTTCTTTGGTGGTTACCGCCACCCTGAGCCCTCGCACTTTCCTTCCCTCAAATGTAGCAGCCGCCATGACCGACTCCTCATCTACCTCGATAGTTATTGACCACCCATTATGAAGAACCTTTATCTTTCGATGCAAGGTAGATGGGAACGCCCCTATTGCATGAATCTAAGGCCTGCCTAATAGTAGTGAGTAAGTTACTGGGATATCCAGTACAGTGAACTTTACATTGGAGGTCACCCCTCTTGCAATGATCTCTGCTTTGAAAATGCCAACCACCTCCCTCTAGGAATCATCATAGGCTGGAATTACTGTATCGAAGCTGGTCAACATATCTTCTCATAGGCCTAAATGAGGTAGGACTTTGATTGGGCACAGGTTCAGGGCCGACCCGTCATCAACCATCGCGCATGGGATCGCTCAATCAAAAATTTAGACTTTGATAAATAGCACCCTGTTGTGCACCCTGAGTTCTCATAGCAATTCAGACTGATCGAAAGTTATGGATGGTAGTTGGCGGGGAGCGATCCCTTCCACCATGCATTGCACATTTGGTCAAAGAAGTTGTAGGTGTAGCAAGCATCTCCATTAGCCTTTTAACCAGACCCATCCTGTGTTTCTGGGATATCTTAAGCAATTTCCAAATGCTATATTTTTCCTGGGTCCCTTTAAATTGATTTATCAGGGGATCCACGTCAAGTATATCCTCATCCACCTTCGGGGGTAGTGGTGACTCAAGTTGCTCCCTAGAGATTTCCTCGGGACTAGAATCATTAAGCTGTATTGATAAGTGCATATTTACACTTATTATCATGACATTTTCATTCATAAAATATGGTTTTGTTAAATTTCATACTTCATATAAAAGATTTCACGTGGTATGTAGTTGTTTTTTATGCAAATGCAGACACTAGGTAAATCTTGGGAGTAAACTGAAAAAATGTTGAATTCTATCAAAAAAGAGTGAAAAAGGTGCAAAAAGATGAGTGGAACATATTGATTTGGCTTAGGATCGAACCTGTCAAAGATCGGCAAAGTTGCAAAGAAGAGTCATGAAGAAATAGCATTTCACAATCTTGATACCTATTCGTGGTCAAGACTTGTCACTCTTAAAAAGAAAATTGCCAAACAATGTTCATATTCGTGACATGTGATTTGCGGTCACGATTTGTGATGGTTAATGGTTATCTCTTTTCAACTCCCAATAGCCAGATAACAACTATTAACAGCCATCAACCGCCATTAACTACCAACCGAAAAGACACCCTTTGGAGGTTAACCAATCATGAAAATGTGCCTTTCCATTGTGGATGAGGATGAATCTTGGCATCCTATCAAAATGAAGTCATGCAACTCTTCACCAATGGACACGAGTCTTCGTTTGGATAGACGTAACCCTTCGTACTCTATAAATAGGGTTCAACCTCAACCATTTTTTTAGGCAGAGAATTTTGATTGATAGTGTGATACATGTTAGATGTGTATGTATAGATAGAAAGTAGAAATTATATAGATTTCTCTAGTTCAAAGTCTTAGCGAGAAAAATGTATGAGTGATTCAATTCCTATTTCGATCACTATATTTCTACACAAATACGAGTGTTTGTTGTATGATTGTAATTGCAAAGCACTTATCAATAAAAGTTTTTGTTCTTGAACATTCTTTTATTTGAGATTCGCAAACAATAGCATCCTAGCGAAGGTTTTGTACGAGTCGAGACCAAATTCAAAGTAGACGCAGGAATTGCGGGAATTAACTACTACCATTAAAAAGTGGATATAGTTTGGTTAGTTTTAGCTTTCACTTGCATACCTTACAACTTTACTTTGTTTTCCAGCTTATAATTTCTATTTCAAAGTTTATAATATGTCTACGTGTCGTAACAAGTATTTCGTCTTGCATCATTTATATTAATCAAGTTATATGCTTTTGAGTTAACTTTAAGAGTGATTTCAGGGTTAACAAGGTTGTGTATAATCACTGGATCTTTGTTTATAACGCTGTTTAGTGAGCTAACATTTTTGGAATGGTAACTTGCTAAATATGGTTATGTGAGACCGACCCGTACTAAGTATAGTAATAATGTTATCTAATTTCTTATAAGTGTCATAATTCGTTTACCCTAGACTTAGAAAAGTCATTTCACGTGTTACTCTAAGGTGAATTATTGAATATTAGGGCGTCTAGAATCGTATTTGTTGAAGTTATTTAGTGTACGAAATATTCTTGATGATTTTGCATGTTTTTCTCTGCTGAACCTGTTCTTAGGAAATATCTATATATTTTACATCTTCTCTAGTATGTTCATACATCTGTCTATCATCCAAACCCTCCAATCAAAATTACCTATTTTCGTTTACCCCATAACTCTAATTAGTCTTTAGAACTGAATTCCTTCCCTGTGGGATCAATATCTTTTAAAACTACCTCAAAACTTTATACTTGCAGTGGTCACCATTTTTCTATTTTGATAAGTGGTATTGTTAACATCTGTTCGTATTTTGAACTTTTATCTTATCGGTAGAAATGTGGGGAACAAGGTTTTTTGCTTCATCATTGAATATAAACCCTATAAATTAGTAAACTCAAAACCTTGCAATCATGTACCACCTCTTCCCCTCTAAAAACCCGTCCACTATAGGTAACCCTCAGTACTCCATCCTCGATCACCCTTGTCTCGATAGAATTTACACAGGGTATTGATCATATCCATCATCCGATTGATTCCACGATCCTTTCAGCTTGTAAGTTCCTAGATTGATGGGTTTCTTCCCGTATAGGATGGTCTCCCCTTCAACTGAGGTTCCCTCGTCTATTTTCCTTTTCCTTCTAGATTTAAGGACATATGCATCTAGGTTGATTGGCACTCGCACCTGTGCTTTCCCAAAATCTATTTCTATCATGTCTCTTCGGGATTCAGTCCTCTTTGTTTAGAACACCTCAGCTAGTGGATCTTCTTCCATGCTTCTCCCTTTCTTAGTTAAGGGATTTACCCCTAGGTTAGATCTCGACAATAACTCAAAAACCAAATTGGTAGGTATCCCTGACCCTACTATAAGAATATTATAGAGCCCGATTATTCATTCCTTATCGAGATGGTGGGCATGATATGATAATTCATCAAAATCCGAGATTGTCAGCCTTCATAGGTGGTAGTTGTACCAGTCCCATGATCTTTCTATCATCAATCGAACACCCACTTGCTTGGTTGGTCTTGTAGACATTACCATGTAATTGAACATCCACCGCTTTATATAACTAGTGAACGACTCACCATCCCTTTATTTACAAGCAAGCAGATCTCGCATGCTTGTTTTGGCAGCTCTAGGAATGCAAATTCTGAGTGGAATTCTACATTAATGTAGTTTCACGTACTTTTTGTTTGCTCTAAGTACATGTCATACCACTAACATGGCACTCCCACTAACAAACATGGAAATAGTGTTACTATCATGTTTAATGAAAGGCATTGTACCCGACACAAGGTATAAAATTTGAACATATGGGAAGATGACACATCTTTCCCACAAAATTTAAACATGCAAGCCAAATTAAAACTGGCCCTCGGGATCTCCTCCCTATCTCTAACTTCCCGATTGCTCGACTATAACTCGTGAATCTCCATTACATCATTAGAATCAATACCTAACCCGATTACCATTACATACTAGTCTTCTCTACTAGTTGGTGCTTCTCCTAACAAATACATCCCTACGTGCAGCGATGTAGGTTTCTAGCTGGTAAAAGCCGATAACCTAGCAAGGTCAACTTCAGATACTCTAATCTTACCCCCAAACCCTCGATAACTTAACTCTTCCTCCTGCATCCTCAACACATGACTTAGATATATACCCCCTTTGAATACCATCACAAACTCTCCCAAGCTTTAAGAAATGCATTTCAGCACCTTTTTCTCCTCCATCTCAGAGTTGATCATCTCCACGTTTGCCTAAAAATTTAGCAAAGGATTTGTCTCGGTACTTGGTTTAAGTGTCGGTTCGTGAATGATCTTGTCATCCACTAGCTTTTGGATAGCCTTGAACAATTCTTTATAGTTATTCATCCTATGCCCCATAGTCACATGGTGGTGGCCAAAGTTGTTCTTATCCGTGGGCTTGGGAGGGATATGCTTTTTCAAGCTCTCCATCTTCTTGAGTTCCCGTAATTTAGTGAACAAGAACTTGAGGTTGGATATATAAAGGGAAATGTCATGATATTCTTCCTTAGACAACCTAATAGCAGCTACCTTCTCTTCCTGCACCAGCTATACCATGGGCTGTTTCACCTTCACTTGCACGAGATTAGACTCATTCTTCGTGTACCAGGGCTTTGTAGCTAGCTACCTCGCTGCTTCCTCCAAAGGTTTGTAACGCTCTATCTTCTCTGCCCTAACAAACACCTCCTGGTAACTGTGGAAGGTTTCTAACACAAGTATTTTCCGATAAGATAGTAGTGTGCCATCCAGAAGCTCAATAATCAATTTTGACAGACTCATACGAGACTGTAACCTGACTTCCGTGGCCATCCAATGCTCAAAGTAAGGCTTGAAACTCTCCCCTTACTTTTGCCTCACGGCCTCTAAGTTTTGCATTGCAATGACCATTGAGGTGTTGAAACCATAATGATCCAACATCACCTGGGATAGACACCCCCAATCATAAGCTATGTCTACAAGGAGATGATTGTACAACTCGTTTACAAGACTCCCAAGCATAACAATGAACAACTTGGCCATCATACGGTCACTTATTCTTAAGGCCCTCTATGAGCACAAGATTTTGTACCAGCTCTCTAATTTTGTTTTTAAGGACTCAAATTTTTTAAGACTTAGAAAATTAGAATTTAATAAAAAATTAATTCAAGATATTTTTTAAAAAAAAATTAAAAATTAAAAAAAATACGGAAAATATGGAAAATAAATCAAGTCCAGCCTAGCAAGGGATTTGGCAAGGCAAGCCTCGCTAGAATCTTGGTGAGGCTAGCCTCGCCAGAACCTTGGCGAGGCTCGCTAGAATTCCAGCGAGGGCACACCCCCCTCGCCAGAATTTGTTTCCTTTTGGATTTTTTGGGATTTTCACCTATAATTATCGAGGATTTTTTAGTATTCTAGACTGGCATTTTTTTAGCAGAAAAATACAAAAAAAACACTCTGATTTTCCACAACATTTTCGAATTAAAAAAACTTTTTAATTTGACTGTTTTTTCAAACACCAAAAAAATTAAATGATGATGAGGATTACTCCTAAAGGTTAAGCGGGTATATCGAAGTGGATTCGCTTTGTAAGAGTAAGCCTCTGAGTTCCTAGAGCTGCTTGTTTTGTGCTCCCTATATTTTTCTCTATTTCATTTTACATGCGTGGACCTAGGAATTATTCTACTTTCTTTCATTACATAAATATTGTTGCAATAATTCTTCTTCATCTTCTATTTCTTTTTATTTAATGGAGATATCTGTTAGAATACCCCCATGAAGGGAATAAAAAATCTATTCATGGATAACAGCCCTCACATCTTTGCCATGAGAGCATTTTCACTAATTAAAATGAGCAACCAGCGTTTTAATAAAAATGAACCTTTTTATTTCTTAATAAGAACTTTTAAACGTCTATTTTTAATTAGGCCACACGGGCCTCGTCAAGATCAAATCGAACATATGTGTAAATATTGTGTTATACCCTATGCTAACCTTTGTGGATGCAGGTAAATTAGGATTAGATGTATGTTTATGAATTTATTTTTTCCTTCGAGTATCGTAATTTCATTTATATTTTTTGGGAAATGTAATTAATAGATTACGTGGGTGGTTGCATCCCCCGAGGTTTTGCAATTTTAATCTTTACTTTTCCACATTTATTTATCACTTTATGTATAGATTTATCACTTTTCAAATATGTATGAAGCTTACATTATAACTCGAAAACGATATAAATGCGAATATGCACAATTAAGAAATACGACTTTTCTGTAAATGTAATATAATGTGATCCAATAAGAAGTAAGCAACTTATCCTGAACCCGAATCTCTGTGTCTTAGTGGGCTTTCCCCTGGAAGTTAAGCCTCACGAGACTCCAACTCCTGGAAGAGCTAATCTAGGTGGCAACTCTACACTAAGAGACATCGGATTTGAGTTTGAGCAATCCAAAATGTTTCTCGCTTTCTCAACCAAACTTTTCAGATCGCTGACCCGGTACATTTTTATTTTCAACAAAACACCCTAGTGGACTGCGCCTCTCATTCCTCGCTCTTAGCAGCGACTCTTTTGGGGATTTTTCTTAAACCTTTTTTTTTGAAAAAAGGTTTTTGATTTTTGGATAAGTGCTGAAAATTATTGATCGCATTATTCCATATTTTCTTAGTTATGACATATTCATAAATTCACATTGCAATAGAGGGGAATAGCCCTTAAGATTAAGGTACCCTATTACCGCAAAGCTTTCTCTTGTACTAATCTGCCTCCCTGAGAAAAGATAGTACTTGAGCGGGTGGAGCACTTATTTCCATGCTACATGTACCTCCATCGTTAAAACCCATTTGGGGAGAGGCTAGGAGTGTATTTTAGTGCAACAAGAACCTTCTACATCAGCAACCCATTTACAAACCTCATGTAAATAAGCTGTAAGAATTTTCCCTGGGGTGTTACCCAATAAACGATCATTCATTATATTTTCTTGCAGGTGCACTCCTTAGTATCCTCGTGATACTAAGATGAACCAAACTCAGGATAAAGACTAGCCCAAAACCCTACGCATGGGAGTTGTATGGTTGGAATTTGGATAATGTATGTTATGTACTATGTGTTTACCGCTTTCGATTCATCATGCATAGTACAAATGTGTCATGCTGACCACGAATCTTAATGCAAACACTTGAATGCACACACTCATGTTATTAAAACAAATTAAAATGGACATATCATGTTCAAATCATCATACTTAGGGTTCAGTTGACACTCGAGATCGTGCCACCCTAGGTTAGCATGAAACCAATATGAATCATAAAACATCATTTACCCTCTTTTAGTGCGACATACACATGATGTCCAACTCTTAAGACCATATAAGACAAATCTATCCAAATCTTTACGTGATGCCCACTTGGTGTCCAATTCATAACCCTCCCAAGGTGATTATACACACCAAAAGCCTAAACAAGGTAAAATACAAACCATGTTTTTACACATTAAGTGATAACCTGGTTGATATCCAAACCTAAGCCCACACAGAGTAAACTTACTTCGAAAACCTCACCTTACCCCTGTTTGAGGTGTCCACTCACCCGAACTATCCGCCCATGGGGGGCAATAATTTATGCATCACCACATATCCTTTTTTATAATGATGTCCACACTAGAATCCAAAACACTTCCCTAATTGGATAAAAAAATCAAAACAATGCTACATACGTTAGTTATATTCATACATTTTTTAACTACTTTTCATTAGGGTACGCCACACCGCTTACCCGAAAATAATGGGACCTTGTCATTTCATGAGATCTAGTCGCAGCACAGAATCTTGAATTATTAACCTATTACCACACGGGTGATTTGGTCACTTCATCGCATCATTCATGTCACACTGCCCCACGGGTCGACTACAGATCTCGAACCCACCACCAAAGGCTAGAGTTTCATTCACTCATCATTATCACCTTACCTAATAACTAACACTTTTATTTTGTTTTTTTTATTAACAAAATTTTTACCTCGCATCATGGCACGTTAACCCTTTGTGTACGCAATCATAACATTAACATTTCACGAATCATAAATCTAATATGCATACCCTTATCATCTTCTCATGTACTTTAGCCAGTAAAAAGCTTGTCTACCAGAAGGCTTGGAACATATCTTCTCGCTAACTAATCCGCATTTCTCCAATCACAGCCACTCAAGAAGGGATTCCATACACAAACTCCAGTGAAGACTCGGGCTCGAAATCATAACAACACACTTTGTTCAATTTTGATAGTATGGCCAACTTACAGGAAGAAAACATAGGGGAGGAGTAGAATCTTGTGGAGGGAAAGAATCCGCAAACGAACCAATCATCGATGAGCGCCAAGATTGCAATAGCCATGAATGCCTTCGCTAATAGTGACCAGTTTACATAACACATCAATCGCTACACCAAAGCAGGGTAGCCGGAAAAGAGGGCCAATGATGTGGTGCCCAACCCAAACGTTAGTGGTATAGTTCTGCCTAGGGGACCATCCTCTTCTACTGCGGTATTCCCCGCCTCCAACACAATTGCTCTCACTTACTACCAGTTGGGGCCGGGGCAAGGCTAGTCATAGGTTGTTCAGACCATGTATGAGTTCGAAAAAGCTTCTCAGCCACAGGTTGGTGGCCAATTCTTCCTGGGGTAGCTGGGTCAAACCTCTTTTGCACAAAGAGCAGTGGTGTCGATAGAGATCAAGTACTCCTCTAACTACATTCCGTTCATTCAAGGGATAACTCAACCTTCAGTTACAAGTTGAGGCACGCCTTCTCAGATGTTCCAGGCATAGTACAATCCAGGGATTTAGTATGGTGGTTACCCGGGAACACCGAACAACATCCTCTAGCAACTGGGGAAGGTAGAACTATGGTAGCAGTTTTTGGCCACCCATGGTGGACATGTTCCATAAGGGTAGATGGTATGATCCCAACACATTCATCAACTAGAGATGAAGGCACGCTACCTTCGACTTTTGCTATGCCCCAATTTGAGAAGTACACAGGCACCACGGACCCTTGTGCTCATCTCGCGCACTACCAAAATGTGTGAGGGCCTTAAGGATAAGTGATTGTATGATGGCCAAGCTGTTCATTATATGCTTGGGATTCTAATAAACGAGTGGTAACTCATCTCCATATAAACATATCTTATGATTGGGGGTGTCTATTCCAGGTGATGGTGGATCATTATGGTTTCAACACCTTGATAGTCACTATAATGCAAAACTTGGAGGCCATAAGGAAGAAGCAGTGGGAAAGTTTTAAACCTTACTTTGAGTGCTAGATAGACACACAAGTTAGGTTACAGTTTCGTCTAAGTCTATTGAAAATGATTATAAAGCTTTTGGATGACGCACTATCGTCTTATTGTAAAGGACTTGGGTCGAAAACCTTCCATAGTTACCAAGATGTGTTTGTTCGGGCAAAGAATATAGAGCGTAACGATGCTATAGAGGAGGTAGTGGGGAAGCCAGCTACAAAGCCCTGGTATAAGAAGAACGAGTCTAACCCCATGCAGGTGAAGATGAAACAGCCAGCAGTACATCTAGTACAAGAAGAGAAGGTAGCCGCTATTAGGTTACATAAGGAAGAGTATCATGGAAACTCTCCATATACGGCCAACCTCAAGTTCTTGTTCACTAAATTATGAGAACTCAAGTACATGGAGAGCTTGAAAAAGCATATTCCTCCCATGCCCGAGGAAAAGAACAATTACTACCACTACCATGTGACTGTGGAGCATTGGATAAATAACTGTAAAGAACTACTTAAGGCTATCCAGAAGCTAGTGGATGACAAGATCATTCATGAACTAGCACTTAAACCAAGTTCTAAGACCAATCTTTTGCCAAATTTTGAGGCAAACGTAGGGATGATCAACTTTGGGATGGAGGTGAAAAAGGTGCTAAAATGCATTTCAGAAAGCTTGGGAGAGTTTGTGAAGGTTGTCGGAGGGGGAATAAAACTAGGTCATGTATCGAGGATAATGGAGGAAGAATCAGGCTATCGAGGGTTCGAGGGTAAGATCGAAATATCAAAGGTTAACGTTGTTGGGTTGTCGGTTTTTACCGATCAGAACCCTACGTTGCTTCGCGTAGGGGTAGATCTATTAGGAGAAGAACCAACCAGTAGGTAAGACTATTATGAATGGAAATTAGGTAAGGTATGGAATCAGATGATTTATGGAGCTTTTTGAGTCACGGTTGAGTAATCGGGAAGTTAGAGATAGGGAAGAGGTCTTGAGGGACAACTTCACTTTGGCTAGCCTGTTTGTATTTGATGGGAATGATGTGACATCTTCCCATTTGTTCAAATTTTAGACATTCTATCAGGTATAAGGCCTATCATTAAACATGATAGCAACATTGTTTCTAGGTTTGTTAGTAGGAGTGGCGAGTCAGTGGTATGACATGCAGTTGGAGTAAACAAAAAGCATGTGGCACTACATTGCTGCAGAATTCTAGTTAGAATTTGCATTCCTGGAGCCATTAAAATAAGGCATGTGAGATCTGCTCGCTTGTAAACAAAGGGATTAGGAGTTTCTCATGAGTTATATAAAGCGATGGATGTTCATTTACGTGGTAATGTCTGCAAGACCGACTGAGCAAGCTGGGGTTCTATTGATGATAAAAGGATCACACAACTAGTACCACTACCACTTGTCAAGTTTGATAATATTGGATTTTAATGAATTGTCATATCCAACACACCATCTCGATAGGGAATAAATAATCAGGCTCTGCAATATTCTTGCAGTAGGGTTAAGGATACCTACAAATTCAGTTTTTGAGTTACTGTCGAGATCTAACCCAAGGGTAAATTCCTTAACTGATGAAGGGAAAAACATGGAAGAGGATCCACTGACAGAGGTGTTCTCAGTGGAGAGGGATGAATCCTGAAGGGACACGGTGGAAACAAATTCTAGAAAAGCATCGGTATGGGTACCAATCGACCTGGATGCATATGTTTTTAAATCTAGAAGAAAGAGGAAAATAGATGAGGGGACCTCAGTTAAAGGGGAGACCATCTTGTATAGGAAGAAACCCATCAATCTAGACACTTACAAGCTGAAAGGACCGCGGAGTCAATCTGGTGATGGATATGATCAATAACCTTGGGTGAATTCTACAAAGATGAGGGTGATCGAAGATGGGGTACTGAGGGTTACCCATAATGGAAAGGGTAGATCCATAAGGGTAGAAGGTATGATCCCAACACATTCATCAACCAGAGATGAAGATACGCTAACTCTGACTTTTGCTATGCCCCAATTTGAGAAGTACATAGGCACCACGGACCCTCATGCTCATCTCACGTACTACCAAAATGTGATGAGGGCCTTAAGGATAAGTGATCGTATGATGGCCAAGATGTTCATTGTACACTTGGGAGTCCTATAAATGAGTGGTACACTCATCTCCATATAGACATATCTTATGATTGGGGGCGTCCATCCCAGGCAATGGTGGACCATTATGGTTTCAACACCTTGATAATCACTATAATGAAAAACTTGGAATCCGTAAGGCAGAAGTAGGGGGAGAGTTTTAAGCCTTACTTTGAGCACTGGATGGCCACACAAGTCAGGTTACAGTCTCGTCTAAGTCTATCAAAAATGATTATTAAGCTTCTGGATGGTGCACTGCCATCTTATCATAAAAGACATTGGTTAGAAACCTTCCACAGTTACCAGAATGTGTTTGTTCAAGAAGAGAAAATAGAGAGTAACGATGCTATGGAGCAGGTAGTGGGGTAGCCAGTTACAAAGCCCTGGTACAAGAAGAACGAGTCCAACCCAGTGCAGGTGAAGATGAAATAGCGAGCAGTACAGCTGGTACAAGATGAGAAGGTAGCCGCTATTAGGTTACAGAAGGAAGAGTATCATGGCATCTCTCCATATATGGCTAACCTCGGGTTCTTGTTCACTAAATTATGAGAACTCAAGCAGATGGAGTCCTTGAAAAAGCATGTTCCTCCCACGCCCAAGGACAAGAACAATTACTGCCACTATCATGTGACTGCGGGGCAACAGATAAATAACTGTAAAGAATTGCTAAAGGCTATTCGGAAGCTAGTGGATGACAATATCATTCATGAACCGGCACTTAAACTAAGAACCAAGACCAATCCTTTACAAAATTTTGAGGCAAACGTCGGGATGATCAACTTCGGGATGGAGAAGAAAAATGTGCTAAAATGCATTTCAAAATGCTTGGGAGAGTTCGTGAAGGTTGTCGGAGGGGGAATAAATCTAGGTCATATATAGAGGATGCTGGAGGTAGAATTAGGCCATCGAGGGTTCGGGGGTAAGATCAAAGTATCGAAGGTTGACCTTGTTGGGTTGTCGGTTTTTACCGTTCAGAAACCTACGTCGCTTCGCATAGGGATGGATCTATTAAGAGAAGAACCATTCAGCAGGTAAGACTATTATGTAATGGCAATAGGGTAAGGTATGGTCTCAGATAATGTAATAGAACTTCTTGAGTCACATTTGAGTAATTGGGAAGTTAGAGCTAGGGAAGTGGTCTTGAGGGCTAGCTTCATTTTGGTTGGCATGTCTGTATTTGATGGGAAAGATGCGCCATCTTCCCATCTATTCAAATTTTATACATTGTGCCGAGCATAAAGCCTATCATTAAACATGATAGCAACACTATTTCTAGGTTCGTTAGTAGGAGTGGCGAGTCAGTGGTCTGACATGCAGTCGGAGCAAACAAAAAGCATGTGGAACTACATTGTTATAGAATTCCAGTTAGAATTTGCATTCCTGGAGCCATCGAAACAAGGCATGTGAGATCTTCTCGCTTGCATACAAAGGGATTGGGAGCTGCTCATGAGTTATATATGGCGGTGGATGTTCATTTACGTAGTAATGTTTGCAAGACCGATTGAGCAAGCTGGTGTTCAGTTGATGATGAAAGGATTATGCAACTGGTACCTCTACCACTTACCAAGGCTGATAATCCTAGATTTTAATGAATAGTTGTATCTCGCACACCATCTCGATAGGGAAGAAACAATCGGGCTCCGTAATGTTCTTGCAGTAGGGTCAGGGATACCTACAAATTTAGTTTTTGAGTTACTATCGAGATCTAACCCAAGGGTAAATGCCTTAACAGATGAAGGGTAAAGCATGGAAGAGGATCCACTGATAGAGGTGTTCTCAGTAGAGAGGGCTGAATCCTGAGGGGACACGGTGGAAGCAGATTCTAGAAAAGCACCGGTACGGGTACCAATCGACCTGGATGCATATGTTCTTAAATAAGAAGAAAGAGGAAAATAGATGAGGGGACCTCAGTTGAAGGGGAGACCATCTTGTACAAGAATAAACCCATCAATCTAGACACTTGCAAGCTGAAAGGACCGCGGAGTCAATCTGGTGATGGATATGATCAATAACCTTGGGTGAGTTCTACAGAGATGAAGGTGATCGAAGATGGGGTACTGAGGGTTACCCGTAGTGGAAAGGTTTTTCATAGGGAAGAGGCTGTCTAACTTAACAATTCTAGTCCTGGGGAGATAGCTAGGGGATAACTTGAACCACCGCTACCTTTGAAGGTGGATGAGGATGTGCTAGACGTAGATCCCCTGGTAAACCATTTAAAGGGGACTAAGGTAAAATAGATCATTTAGAAATTAATTGAGATATCCTAGAAACACAAGATGAGTATGGTTAAAAAGCTAATTGAGATGCTCACTACGCTTACAACATTGGTGATATAAATGTGTGCCATAATCTAGGAAGGGATCGCTCCCCGCCAACTACCATTTTATAACTTTCGATCAGTCTGAATTGCTATGAAAACTCTAGGTGCATAATAGGGCGCTGTTTATCAAAGTTTGAATTTTTTATCAAGCGATCCCATGCATGATGGTTGATGATGGGTCAGCCTTAACATATGCCCACACAAATTCCTACCTCATTTAGGGATACTAGAAGATATGTTAACCAGGTTCGACATAGTAATTCGAGCCTATGATTATTCCAAGAGGGGGGTGGTTGGCATTTTCGAAGTAGAGGTGACTACAGGAGGGGTGACCTCTAATGTAAAGTTCACTATACAAGATATCCCAGATCCTACTTGCTACTATTAGGCAGGCCCTGATTCATGCAATAGGGGTATTCCCATCTACCTTGCACCAAAAGATAAAGCTCATTCATAATGGGTGACCAGTAACTATCAAGGTAGATAAGGAGTTGGTCATGGAGACCACTGCATTTGAGGAAAGAGAAGTGCGAGGGCTCAAGGTTGTAGTAACCACCGAAGAAAAGAAGGGGCATGGGACTCCAAAAGGGTACCGTTTCTTTCGTAGAAGCTTAAAGGCTCTTATGAAGAAGCACGGTTTTATCCTAGGAAGGGGTTTGGGAAAACACCATTAGGGGATCATCATAGCTATCAATCCTATTCTTGTTACACCTGGGCTAGGTTTGGGCTTCGCCCCAAACTGAAAGATGTATAAACATAAGCGACCCTTATTCTGCAACATGGTAAGCATTTGTGAGCTTGAGGGGAGTAAGGCATATCTAGGAGAGCCTGAACCAACAATTCTAAATGGGGAAGGGTTCAAACAGCTCAAAATCTTTAACGATGTGTTCGACTTCACCGTTAGTAAGCTAATTGAACAACTTAAGGAGCCCTTATTACTTGAAAGAGAGCCGGATCTTATCTTGGAGATGACCACAGTTGAGAATAAACAAACCGAACCTGAGAAGGATGAGGCACTTGAGGATGCAGTTACAGCATTTACAAAGGCTATCAACAACCTGATGAAGAAGAAAGGTGACACTCCAAACCAAGCCATATCAAACACTATCAAACTCTTGATAGATTAGCTTGAACAGGCCACACTTAAAGCAGAAGCAACTCTTAACACTCCCACAGCAATAAATGAAGACCCTCCGCATGTGGAGGAAGAAAATAATGATCTAATTTTGAACATTTTAGATGTTTTTGATACTTTTTCCTATGAGGCCAATGCAATGAAACATAGTGATTTTGCTTACTTATTTGATGTTCTGCCAAATGGCACCATGCATTCATATGATCATACTCATAATGTCTTTAACATACATGATATGTCATTAAATGAAATTAACTTGGGTATGAACGAATCATTAAAAATGGTGACAATTTCCAATGATTTTACTCCTGACGAAAAAGGAGAGATAATAAATGTACTTAGACGTCACGTGTTCGCTTGGTCATACGATGACATGCCCGTGGTAGACAAATAGATCGTAGAGCACTATATCCCACTGACCCTCAGATCAAACTAGTTAAGCAGAAGCTGCGCCACTTAAGACTTGAATGGGTGGAAAAGTCATGGTAGATTTAGCTAAACAAATTGAGGCTAAGTTCTTGGAAGTAGTTGAGTACCCGACATGGTTAGCCAACATCATCACAGTGGCAAAGAAGGATGGTAAGGTTAGAGTTTGTGTGGATTTTAGGGATCTGAATAAGGCCTCACCCAAAGATGACTTCCCCCTGCCCCACATAGCTTTCATCATGGAATGGGGTGTCTAAAGTTACAAGGGAATGCCATTTGGGTTGAAACGCTAGGGCAACATACCAACAAGCCATGATAACCTTGCTCCATGATATGATTCACAAGGAGGTCAAAGTCTATGTTATATGCTCATCAAATTCAATATCAGGGAAGAGCACCTAGCTGTTTTGGACAAATTTCTTACCAAGATTGAAAAATACAATCTGCGCCTGAACCCAAAGAAGTGTATACTTGGGGTAACATCCGAGAAACTTCTAGGCCACATAGTCAGCCAAAAGGGAATTGAGATGGACCCTGACAAAAGTCGAGCCATCAGGGAAATACCAGCACCAAAAATAGAGAAAGAAGTCTGATCATTTTTGGGGTCCCTACAATACATCAACAAATTCATCACCAGACTCACCATAATCTGCTCTAACCAATATTTAAATTGCTAAGAAAAGACCAACTAGTGGTTTGGAATGACCAATGTCAAATTGCTTTTGACAAAATCAAATAATACTTGATAAACCCACCCATCCTCCGCCCACTAGAACCTGGAAATCCCTTGATCCTATACATAGCAATTGAGGAATCATCGGTTGGAGAAATGTTGTGCAAGAACACTAAGATAGGAGTGAGCATGTAATCTACTACCTAAGCAAGAAATTGCTTGAATACGAGTCATGCTACACTCTGGTAGAGAAGATTTGTACAAAAATAGTTTGGGTAACAAGGAAGCTATGCCACTACTTCCATTCCTACAGAATACAAGTGGTTGCGAAGATCAATCCGATGAAATTCTTGTGCCAATCACCAATACCACCGAAAAACTAGTTGCGAAGATCAATCCATTAAAATACCTATGCCAATCACCAACACCATCGGAAAACTCTCATAATTGTTATTGCTATTACCAAAATTCGACATCGAATACGTAACTAAGAAAGTAATCAAGGGATGAGCAGTCATCGAGTTTCTGGCAAATCAACCACTAGAATCTGATTACGTTGAGGATTTCTAATTTCTGGATGAACAATTGGCACTAGTATAAGAGGCCCAAAAAGAATGGAAAATGTTCTTCGATTAGGTATCACCCTGATAACCTTGCAAAACAAAGTTATACCACTTTCAAAATGCCTGGAGTTCCTGGTAACAAACGATGGTGCCAAATGTGAGGCTTGTCTTTTTGGATTAGAAGTACTTCGGAAGGTCCCTCTGGTCATTAGACAAGTTACTGGTGATTGGGAAATTAGGGAAGAATCACATTGTCCTTATGTGGAAGTAGTATGGAAGGCCTCCCAAAAGTTCACGTAATGTGTTTTCAAGCACGTACTAAGGGATGAAAACTAGATAGCCGATGCACTCGCTACACTGGCATCAATGTGGGCAGTTCCCCAGACTTAACCAATAAAGCCGGTTATCCCTCAAACAACCAAAGAACCTTTCTACTATCGCCTAGTGGAAACCAAGGATGAGCAACCGTTGGATGTTGGTTTTTTGATATCGTCAAAAGTTTGCAAACCGGGGAATACCCAGAGGGAGTAAGGGACACGGAAGGAACTTCACTACGATGGTTGGTAGTACAATTCAGATTACTAGATGGAGATCTATTCAAGCGCACACAGAGGGGTTGTTATTAAGATGTCTCACTGAAAAGGAGCACTCTTGGTCATCTAGCAGACACATGTGGGAGATTGGGCCCCACATGAATGGTTTGGCACTTGCAAAGAAAATTTAGTGCCAAAGCTATTTTTATACAAAAATGGTCTCAAATTTCATGCTGAAGTAAGAAAATGTCATGAATGGAAGATTTATGGGGATATCAGCCACTTACCCCCATCGGAGCTTTATAGCCTATGTACACCTTAACCTTTCTCAGTGTGGGGCATCAACATCATTGGCGAGATTCGGCCTAGTTTGACTAATGGACATCGCTTTATTGTAGTGGTAGTTGATTACTTTTTGAAATGGGTAGAGGCTGAGTCTTACACCAATATCAATGCTAATAAGATGGCTAAGTATATAGAAAATGCTATGGTATCCCGCATCGCATTGTATCGAATAATGGGGTTCAGATCCAAGGAGCGATAGTAGATCTGATAGGAAAATATGAGTTGAGCACCATCGATCATCACCATACAGACCATAAGCCAACGGTACAGTAGAAGCAACCAATAAATCGTTCAAGAAAATTTTGAGCCAAATGGTTATCACCTATAGAGATTGGGCTGATAAACAACCATTTGTAGTATGGGGATATAGAACTAGTGTCAAGACTCCTACTAATCCGACCCCGTTCTCGTTAGTATACGAGATGGAAGCAGCCTTGACAGTCGAAATGGAAGTAAGATCTCTTCGGATAACCTTGGAAGCAAGATTAAAAGAATCAGATTGGGTAAGAGCTAGATTTGAACAGCTAAACATTATAAATGAACAACACTGTAAGCATTGGACCATTTGCAGATATATCAACAATGCATGGCTAGGGCATATAATAACCGGATCAAAATCTGAAGCCAACCTTTGAAAGCTAGAGACCTGGTTTTGAAGCAAATGAGACCATCAAGTGTGGATATTCGGGGGAAGTTTCGCCAAAATAGGGAAGGTCCTTACGTCGTGAAGAAAATCTTAAGCAAAGGAGCTGCCAAGATCATGGACATGGATGGGAATTGATAAGTGTATAATTACACTTATTATCATTATAATTTTACACACTAAACACTATATTTTAAGTCATTTTTATACTTCATATAAAAGATTTTACGTGGTATGTAGTTATTTTTTATGGAAATGCAGATACTAGGTAAATCTTGGAAGTAAAATGATCTAAAGTGGAATTCTATGAAAAAAGAGTGAAAAAGGTGAAAAAAGATGCATGGAACTCAAAGATTTGGCTTAGGATCGAAGCTGTCAAAGATCGGTGAAGTTGCAAGGAGAATTCTGAAGAAAATGCATTTAACGGTCGAGACAACCATTCACGGTCGCGACCTATTCTTCTTTAGAAAAGAATTCTACGAATCAAAGATTCACGATCACGACATGTATATCGCGGTCGTGACATGGACAGTTTTCTAGTTTTATCTTCTTAACTACCAACCGCCAGATAAGCATGATCAACCGCCATCAACTACCAACGAAAAGAAACTTATCTGAAGTTAACCAATCATGAAAAGGTGCCTATCCATTATGGATTAAATCATAGTTTCTCAATCAATCAAAATGAAGAGATGCAATCTTCCACCAATGGACACAACCCTTCGTTTAGATAGACACAACCCTTCGAACTCTATAAATAGGGCTCCAAACTTCACAAATTTCATGCATCACAGTGTGGGCAACTACAGTGGGAAAATATTAGAGTGCATGAGAGAAATATATAATGTGTATAGATAGAGAGTTCGCTATGTTCATAAGTGTTAGCTAGAAAAAGTTTAAGTGATTCGAATCCTTGTTTCGATCACTAGATTTCTCTATATTCTCGAGCAATTATTGTATAAGTGTACTTTTAAATCACTTATCAATAAAAGTTTTTGTTCTTCAATATTCATTTGTTCGATATTCACAAAGAATAGCATCCTAGCGGTAGTTCTGTACGGGCCGAGACCGAATTCAAAGTAGACGTAGGAATTGCGGAATTGAAGAATCCCATTAAAGAGTGGATACGATTTGATCAACTTTAGCTTTCACTTACATACCTTACAACTTTGCTTTGCTTTCTACTTATATTTTCTATTTCTAAGTTTATGATATGTCTATGTGTCAAAATGCCTATTTCATGTTAAGTCTTTTATGTTAATCAAGTTATATGCATTGGAGTTAATTGTAAGAGTAGTTTCAGGGTTAACGATATCGTGTATAATCACTTGATCTGTGATATAACGCTGTTTAGTGAGCCAACATTTTTGGAATGGTAACTTGCTTGCTAAATATGGCTATGTGAGAGTGACCCATACTAAGCATAGTATTGACATTGTCCAGGTTTATATAATTATCTTTATTCACGCTAGGTTTAGAAAAGTCATTTCATGTGTTGATCTACGGTGAATAATTGAACATTTGGGTATTTAGAATCGAGTCTGTTGGATTAGTTTAGTGAATCGTAACATCTGTGTTGAACTTACATGCTTTCTCTGCTATCCTTATTTTGTAGGGAAAATCTATATATTTAGGTTCCCTAATCTTTCATACCTATATTTACTCATTTTTCATTCTAATCTTTCTTTCCTAACCTTTACTTTATTATATTTTATTTTCTTTATTTTATCTTCCTTGTCGATCTTCAAAAGTAGTCCTTCCTTGTGGAATCGATATCTTTTAAAACTACATCACAACTGTATACTTGCAGTTATCATCATTTTTCTATTTGATAAGAGGTACTGACAACACCTATATTTTTCGTGAACATGTTTTTAACACCATTGATATATAGCCGAATCTTATGAACAAACTATTAAACTTATTAGTAGAAAAGTGGTGAATAAGTTTTTGGCGCCATTGCCAGGGAAGGCAAGTGCATTCTAGAAATCAAATTATCCGAGGAAGGTAAATACTTTCTAGAGATCAATTATATTTATTTATTGTATTTCTTTTACCATACAATTTTCTAAATTTCATTCTAGATATGAAAAGATTATGAAATAATCATCTTGGAGGTGATACGTCATAATATTTCATCTTCATTCTTGACAAATAGAAGATTTTCTTCTATTTTTCCTTTTAGTGTTTACGACTGTCTATCGCGCTCGTGAATTTCCCTAAAAAACTTTCTGTTTCTCAAAATTCTATTAGTCACGATCATGAATTATGATCACGATCATGACCTATGTGATAACTGCAGCAGTTCGTGCAGTTATTTTACTAAACTCTATATATTGATGCACGTTTGTTCATCAATCACCCACTTCTACAATCTGAGTTCTTCTTTTCAAAACCAAAAATCTATTCCAAAAACCTAGATCCTTTTCATTCCTTATAAATTTTCTTTCTTAATGGTTTATCCGAAGAGATCCGATGTTTTTCAACCCATGAATATTCAGGAATGGTATGAAGTGCCATTCCCTATTTATTCAAAGGAAGAAGGAGATCATTATGAAATTATCAAAGTTGCTGAATTTAAGAGTTCCTATACGATTTAGAGGAATAGTCTTATTCATTTGGGTATATTTGACAGAATTATGTATTATTTGAGAATACATAATTTTGTTATTTACTCCAACTTAACTCTCGGAAATAATATGAGCAATTGCATGGAAATACTAGTCACAATGGTATGGTGAAATGATAGACAAAACTATTTGATCTATCACCACCAAGCGAAAGAATATAAGCTTACGAGGAAGGCTTTGGAAAAATTTTTGGGATTTTCAAGGGATTGTAACAAAATGCTTCCTGGCTGGAATCCTACACCAACGTGGAATCTCCTTACTGGTCAAACTGATTATGAATAATAATCTACCTACAACTGGTGGATTCATGATCCTTGTTTGTTGGCACTACACTTTTACTTAAGTGGAGTGCTGTTTGGCAAATCCAACACCGGTATTGTCTCACCTGAAGAATTGTTTATCTTAGAAGCAATTCTAGAGGGCACACCTATCAATGTCTCAGGGATAATGATGGAGACACTCATGTCTGCAGCACAAAATCTCTAAATGACCGAGTATGGGTATCGAAAAATGGCAAATCTGTTGGGACAAGTAGGAAGATTACCCAATTCAATCCGTAGAAAAATCGAAGATATTCATGTTTTACTGGTTGATGTCGAGCAAGATTTAAGGGAGTCTTACTACGAGATTATTCGAATGATAGGATCATTTCCCCCATGAACAGCTTTCTTATCTTTTCGATTTAGAAAATTTGTATTGGTAGATTTAAATTTGTTTTGTGTTTTGTATTATTTGTGTTTGTTTGTTGATTGTTTTCTTTTGTTATGTTTGCTTGTAAATATTTGTTACTATAAATAAAAATAAATTTGAACAACAAGACGTTGATGTTCAATTTGCTATCATCACCATGATTACTCAAGGTATAATAGTAAATATTTATTGTTTATATTTAACAAAGTTTTTTTGTGTTTGTGTTTATAAGTTTTTATAGGTGCAAGTCTAAAAAATTGAAGAAATTTGAAGAACAAAGAAGATCGCAACCGCGACTCAATTCACGCTCATGAAAACTAGATATCAAAGCATTCTGTTTCTATCGTAAAGAAGGTCACAATCATGACTGGTCTTCGCGATCGCGACATGGGCAAAATAAAACTGTTACAAATTGTGAACTGATATGCGATAGATGTTTGTAACCGCCATTAATGGCTAGTTTTGAGCCTAAACGGCTATAATCCCATTTATGACCAATTAGAGACCCCTTAAACCTCTATAAATAGGTCCAAGTTGAACCCTAGCCACCACACCTTCTAAAAAGCCTTCAAAATTTCTTATTTTCTCATCTTCTACATTCAAGCATCTAAACCTTTTCAAACCTTTTACTTCCAACTAATATGACTCGTGTGAAGAGAGCAGCACACAAGAGAGGAGCTCAATCAATTCAATAAGAATTTGATTATCCTTTCCCATTGAGGATAAGAGAAGAGGGCAAGAGATTTGAAAAGCTAAGCAAATTGGATATCACCGGTATGATATTCCACAATCTAGTCTTCTTGGAAACTCTTAATCTCTGTGAAGAGATGGAAGTCTACCTTTTGGCTCTTGGTCTTACAAGATTTGTGACTTTGCACTTTCCTCAAAATCAAGATTGGATTCTCGAGTGTTTGGTAACATTCGATTTCAAAGATTCAAAGAAGAGGGCAATACAATTTCAGAATCAAGGACAACAATACACCGTCACAAGAGAGATGATGGGTGATTGGTTCAATTTTGAGATTGCTACTTCATCAAGCATGATGGATTCATTTCAACCTAATCAAGTTTGGGAAAATTTATCAGTAATAGAGTCTTCGATCGCAAAAATTCTCCTAACAAACTCATTGAGGATAAATGCATTCTTCTTCTCCATAAATACCTTTCCACTTCGGTATTTTATCGAGTAGAGAATACAAAGGTCCAAAAGGAAGACTTGTTCATTTTTTCTTGTGCTATGATGAAACAAAAAGTAGAATTCATGGATATCATATGGGATATGATGAAGAAGAACTCAATGAGAATGAGAAGCAAGATTGGAGCGGCTGAGATTATCACTGCCATAAGCATGGGTGCAAGAGGTGAACTCCACTATGTCCAACAACCGGGTGAGTATTTTTGCTACATGGATTGGACTTATTTGAAGAACACCGGACTACTCCAAGAACATGAAGGTGTTTACTCTTTTTATTCCTACTCCAACCGCACCAAGAAACTCAATTTGACTCAAGAAGATTCTTCCGTCAGACCATTAAATCCATCCATTAGCCGTCGTAAAGGAAAAACACCGATGATCGAAATAGAAGAAGATGATGAAGAAGACGAAGAAGCTCTGGAAGATTGGAAGGTGAGCATGCAACTTAAGTTGGATAATTGCCAAGTGGAACTTGGAGTTATGAAGAAAGACATGAAGATTCTAAAGAAAAGTAATAAATCGATGCTTCGAAAATTACTTTCATTCTTTAGAAAACAAAATTGTCAATTCACTCCTAGTCCCTCGGATTCTCCTTCACAATAAAATGGGTTTATTCTTTTCTTTACTTTATCTTTTTTTCTATTTTTAAACTAGCTTTAGTTTATTTTTTGATTTTTTATAATGTCTCACAATGAGGACATTGTATTCTTTAGTGTGGGGGGATATTTGTAAAAATCTTGTCAAATCCAAAAAAAATTAAATAAAAATGAAAAATCGAAGAATTTGAAAATTTTTTGTTGATTTTCGTGACATTTATACATTATCTATTTTTATACTTTACTAACATTCGTCCAAGGTTATTGTGAGTGTTAGGTATTTACAAGTTTGATGTTAGTGCAAAACTTGAGTGCATGTTGAATTTGAGCTTATTAGCACAAGATTTATCAATTTGGCTAGGATGAGTGGTGAATAGCATTAGAGAGCAACATTCCAAGTAAGTTTTGATTTATATTTCGATACAACATGAATTAATATAAGTTATATAGTTTTAGTTTAATGCTTCCGATAAGTTTAAGTGGAGTAATATCTAATGGTATTCTTACTATGAGTTTTATATGCAAACCACGAATAAGTCCTATAAATATTAAATGTGTTTAAAGTGTTAGGAAACTATAGCCATGATACTTTGAAATTTATCAATAAAGGATGTGGGTATTAAGAGTGAAAAAATCAAAAGAAAGAGAAGATAACCAATGAGTTATGCAAAAGGTGAGGAATGGTACGGAGCAGAAACTACAACCATTCATTGAGTGAAAAAAGAAAAGAAAGAATAGCACGAAAAATGGGTGCAAAGTAAAAAGTACTTCAAAAACATATGCTTAAAAGAAAAAAAAATGAGAGAGTGGTATGGAGCATAAAATGCAACCACTGAGAGTGTTTTAGCATCCTAGGTTACCTAAAAGTTCCTTGAAAAAAATTAATCAAAGTGTGCTTTCTATGTCCTCTATACTTTATAATAAGCTTAAGAGAAGGTAATATTCGAGTATGCATATAATGCTTGTATGAAGATTCGATTCGGTTAACTCTCCATTAAGAACAAAGGTATGCAACTAAGCTATATAAATTGCACATTACTAATTTGTAGGAAATTTCGAACTTCTACTTGAATCTTTTACAATGTGGAATGTTGTACTCACTACAATAGTCTTTCGCCAAATGAGGTACGAACTTGTTTACCAATTTGTACACTTTAGTTGAATTTTCCTTGAGGACAAGGCAAAAGTTAAGCATGGGGGTCTGATAAGTGTATAATTACACTTATTATCATTATAATTTTACACACTAAACACTATATTTTAAGTCATTTTTATACTTCATATAAAAGATTTTACGTGGTATGTAGTTGTTTTTTATGCAAATGCAAATACTAGGTAAATCTTGGGAGTAAAATGATCTAAAGTGGAATTCTATGATAAAAGAGTGAAAAAGGTGCCAAAAAG
>CATIWQ010027595.1:0-12456 GCA_949673415.1 Euphorbia schlechtendalii
ATAAGATTTTTATTGTAACGTATTCTAAATTTTAGGTTACAACTTAAGTTGTAACCTAAAAAATTTTAAGTTACACTTATTAATATTGTCACAAAAGTTTTTGTTTAAAGTTAAATTTTTGTTACGAAACAAATAGACTATTCAAACTAAGATTATTTTGCTCTCACCATAAAGTTGTGTGACGGAAAAAAATTTATTGTGACATATTCTAAATTGTATATTACAACTCAAGATGTAACAAAAATAATTGGTTACAAGTATAAAATATTGTCACAAAAACAACTATTATTTGTGATAAGATTTTCAAAATTTTGTAGAAGATTAAATTGTGTGACGACAAAAAATTATTGTAACTAATAATAGACTTTTTTGTTACAACATTTCTTGTGACGATTAAATAAATGTCACACAAAGTGTAATTTCTTGTAGTGACTGTTTCCCATTGCTTCTCCTCGCCATCAACCATGTTAGCCCATGATTGTTAACCCTCTATAGCTGGTGTTTCATTATCAATTGGCGCACTAATGTATTTAGTGGTGTTTTTACTTGCTCATGCATCAATTGCACATTAAGATTAATACCTTCCAAATTAACAATTCAATTATGAACCTTTGATGTGTTATGAACATGTTGCAGATTCGAGACTACATTATAAGAGGAAGCTTCTATATCAACACCATAATCAGTGTTCCGACCATCAAAGTTTCTGTCATCTGATTCACGATCCATGTCAACAAGTATCCGCTCACTGCTCTCCTCCTTCAGGCTTTCCCTGATAATTTCAAATATTCTCCTTGCTGAAACCATAGAACCAAGCCTTTCTTCTAGAATTTTCTGACAAGATTTGCTTCTAGTAAAGAGCTCAAGATTAGGTTCATTACATGACTATTCCTCAATTGTGATAAACTTCCCATCTGCTTTCGGAGCTGATGCGCTATTATTCCTCTTTGGAAAATTCACATTAGGCCTATTTAACGTTCCTTTATTAACCATCTTATTTCTTTTGAACTCATAAGCTTGATGACTAATGGAATTACAGATCTTATAGAAAGTAGGTGGATTCTAAAAAATAACTCAATTCAAAGACCATATCCATCTCTTTCCACCCGTATTGTAGAAGGCAACAGAATAGATAAATCTACATACACAAGGGCATGCACATAATGCCCGAAAGTACCCTCTACCATGGCTTTGTCAACTCGAAGCAACACACCAAAATAGCTAGCTATCACAGCCAAGTCTTTGGTTCCCAATACTCCCATGGTAGAGACATCATCTTGACCCAAGCATGTGCATTTGTCATATTATGAGAATATGGATCGAAGTTGGGAACCCATGGTAGCAACCTAAAAATCCACAACTTTAGATTGATTCCATCCATGCCTCAAATAAAATATTGTACTTCTTTTGAATCAAGCATGATATAAAAGAATCCCTGGCCAATAGAGATCAATTTGCAGTGTGAAGAGAGCCGCCATACTACAGCCAGCTATGTCCGCAACTCATAAACTCTCTTCAGTGCACTGTTGTTTCAGTAAAATCTGGTCATCGAAGCTAGAAAACTAGTTATAGAAATAACCCGTAACATTCCTTTCCCCTTAAGACCTTGCCTCAAGGTCTATAGCAGGAAATTTCTGCTGGATGTCAAATGCAAACTCCTAGGAAGCATCCTCTACACTACCACCTTCCCACCTTATCAGCCATTTAGTCACAGCCCGATTACCCCTTTTTACCATTTTCCGATCCAAAATCTCAACTGGTATGGGATTAGTCAACATTTTGGTTGGAAAATCAATAGATACAGCTTGCTGATTTGGCAACTTTGGTTTCAGTTGAGATACATGGAACACAAGATGAATTCCTATTCTTGAGGGAAGACTGAGCTTGTAGGCAACCTTGCCAATTTTATCCTCAATCTTGTAAGGACTATAGAAAATAGGTGATAGCTTAAGATTAGTCTTGAACACTAAGTTGTGCTACCTATATGGCTACAGCTTAACATAAACCCAGTCCCCAATGGCATACTCCCTATCACTTCTATGACCATCCACTTGCTACTTCATCCTTCTTTGAGCTTTCTGCAGATAGAATTTCATAATCTTCAAAGCCATCTCTCTATTAGTGAGAAGTTGATCCATAGACTCCACCTTGGAATCTCTAGGGAAGTAAGGTATATGAATTAGTGGAGGGGTACCATAAACAGCTTCATAAGGCATGATATTGGTGGTAGAATGATAGCTGGTGTTGTACCACCATTCTGCAATGGTAGCCATTTCAACCACTACTCTGGATGGCTGTGAGTCATACACCTTAAATGGGTTTCTAGGCACCTGTTCACCACTTCTGTTCGACCATCTGTTTGAGGGTGGTAAGTAGTGGACCTAGCTAACTCCATCCCTTGCACTTTGAATAATTTAGTCCAAAAATTGCTAAGGAATACAAGATCCCTATCACTGACAATTATGGAAGGCATTCCATGTAACTTGAATACATTTTCCATGAAAGTTATGGCCATTGTGTGAGCTATATAAGGGTGACTAAGTGCGATGAAGTGACTGTACTTGCTTAACTTGTCAACTACCACCCAAACCACTTCTTTGCCCTAGGATTTTGGTAGTCCTTCTACAAAATCCATGCTGATATCAATCCAAATCCCTTCACAAATGGGTAAAGGTTGCAGTACCCCAACTGGCTTATGTGTATCACACTTACATACTTGACATATACTACATTCCCTCACAAAGTTTCTCACCTCCTTATCCATCCCTTTTCAATAAAAAAACTAACTGTAGTCTTTTAGTGGTTACCTGGCCACCTGAATGCCCCCTTTTAGGAGTTTCATGGAATAACTTAATTAGTTTCTACCTCAACTCTTCAACCCTTCCTACTACCAGCCTCCCTTTCTTCCTCAACAAATTGCATTCCCAATCATATCCACCCTCCACTTCCTTCCCGGTATGTAAATCATGTAGTAATTTTTACAATTGCCCATCTTAGTACTAACTAGCCTCAACTTCAAGCATGAGGCTACCCATAGGGGTGGAAACAAGTAATGCCACCAACTCAGTAGTTGGAAGCCTTGAAAGTGCATCAGCAGCTGTATTCTTCCTTCCAAGCTTGTAAGTGATTTCAAAATAAAAGCTAAGGAGCTTAGCAAAGTACTTCTGTTGTAGTGAAGTCGTAATCCTCTATTCCAAGAGGTATTTGAGGCTCCTATGGTCTATTCTTATGAGAAATTTAGTGCCACTCAAGTAATGGTTCCATTTCCTTACTGCATGTATCACTGCCAACAGTTCTTTCTCATACACAGATAACACTTGGTACCTTACAGCCAATGCTTTGTTGATGAAAGAAATTGGGTGAGAGTCCTGCATCAACATTGCCCCTATACCCAACTCACAGGCATTTGTCTCCACTATATATACCTTATGTGGATCTGGTAAAGCCAAAACAAGAGCTGAAATTAATGCTTTCTTTAATGTCTCAAAAGATACCACTCCTTCATCAGTCCACCCAAATCCATCTTTCTTCAACATATCAGTTAGTGGTTTACTCTTAACCCTGTATCCCATAATAAACCTTCTGTAATATCTAGCCAACCATAAGAAACCTCTTAGCTATTTCAAATTGGAAGGTAATGGCCAAGTTGTAACTTCTTGTATTTTCTTCGGGTCAGTGGAAACCCCTCCCACTTGAATCACGTGCCCCAAGTAACCAACCTTGGTGGCCCCAAAGGTACACTTACTCTTCTTGGACAAGAGTTGGTGATACAACAGTTTTTGAAATACCATTCTCAGATGGCTAATATGCTCCTCCAAATTATTGTTCTATAACAGAATATCATAAAAAAAGACTAAGATAAGCTTCCTTAAATAAGGTCTAAAAACCTCATTCATTAAATTTTGGAAGGTTGAAGGAGCATTGGTGAGTCCAAAGGGCATCACAACAAACTCGTAATGTCCATCATGTGTTCTAAATGCCATTTTGTGGATGTCTGAGAGATGCATTCTTATCTACCAATATCCAGAGGTTAAATCCAATCTTGTGAAAACTCTAGCTCCAAACAATTCATCAAACAGCTCCTCAATGACAGGTATGGGGTATATGTCTGTGATAGTTCTACTGCTGAGCTCTCGATAATCAACACACATCCTCCAGGTGTTGTCCTTTTTCTTGACTAAGACCATAGGAGATGAATAGGGGCTTACACTATGCCTAATGGTTCCAGAGTCCAGCATCTCTTTCACCATTTTCTCAACTACATCTTTATGAAAAATAGTGTGTTTGTAGGGCCTCAAATGCACAGGTTTGGATCCTTCCATCAAAGGTATCCTATGATTATGTGTCCTAATTGGGGGGTAACTTGGTGACCTTATGTAAAACCTGCTAATACTCAACAACCAAGTTTTGCAGTGCCATAGGAATTTCCTACACATCTGGTACTACTTCCGATACTACAATTATGTGAGCTAAGTAAGCTTTATGCCCTTGATTGATCATCTATTCCATGTTATGGCTAGTAACCACCCTAATTTCATTAGGCCCACAACTAGCAAGCTCAGTTATTTTGTCTCCCAAGGTAAATTTCATTATCAAGTCCTAGAAATTCCACTCAATCCTCCCCAACTAGCTCAGCCACTGTACCCCTAAGACCACTTCACAACCCCCTAAGGTCATAAGCAGGAAATAGCCTTAAACCTATTCCCTTGCATATCCCATTGGAAATTTCTGTAGTAGTATTTGCAATTCATAGTTCGCCCATTGGTCGCAATAATGATAATGGGTTTAAGTAATGGAGTGAACTTACATCCCAAATTTTTAGCCAAGGTTTGATCCATTACATTGCAGGTACTGCCCGAATCCACAAAGATGTGCAACTTTTTCTTCTTGTAGTGACCAATCAATCTCATAGTGGTAGGTGCCATTTCCATCAATCCCAGCATACCATTGAGGGAAATAACTTGAGCAGATCCATCCTCCTCAGTGAATGGGTCTCCCTCCTCAATACATTCCTAAACCATAATGGAATGTAAAAATTTCTTTGGGCATTGGTGGCCTGGGAGGTACTTCTCATCACTCCAGAAATAGAGATTCTTAGATCTCTTGTTAGCTATTTCATTAGTAGTTAATCTCCTAATCCTTCCTTGAGTGTTGTGGGGTTTTGGTAATAATGTAGGTTGGTTACCTCTAAACGCAGCCATAGAGGTTGGGTTGTGCACCTTAGGAGGGTTTGCCCTATTCTACACAACATTATCACCAGGGATCTGTAGAAGAGGCTTGGGATTCAGGATCTTAGTTACATAGAGGTATTGATTTATTAAAGCAAAGTATGCATCCTGCATTCGTGCTAGGGCATAGGCCTGTTGCAAGGTTTTGCATCCCTACTTCAGAATCGGGTAGCTCAACTCATCCTTTAGACCACTGATGAAGCAATCCGGGATGTTATCCTCGGAAAGAGTTGTCTTATGTGCACAAACTTCAAAGGCCTCTATATACTCAATAAGTGTCCCTGTCTATGAGAGCCTCTTGAGGTTAGCCATAGGGTTATCATAAATCCTTTCTCCAAACCTGACCCTTGCAACTTGTTCAAACTCCTCCCATAGCGGTTCTCCTAGAGTTCCTCTTCCTCGAGTATAAGACTGGAACCACTTCGAGAGCTCTCTCACTCAAGTGAAGTGAAGCCAACTTAATCTTTGCATTAGTTGGAGTCCTATCGATTTGGAAAAACCTTTGGTAGTGAAATAACCATACCTCAAGATCGATTTTGTCAAATCTAGGAAACTCAACCTTAGTGAAATTGGTTGATAGTTGGTACTGATTTTCCCCTCTACTGAGCTCAACTTGTTCATGAATCGGTGGGTCTGAAGAAGAAGAGAACTCTGTATCCTTACCCTTATCTTTGAGGCATAATATTTGCTAGATTTCAACCATTACCCACGAGTGGGATGCCTCTACCATCTCTGCACACCTCTAGTGTGAGCTATCCACCATCTCAGTACATTTGAGAAGTATGCTTTTCTTCTAAGTCCTTGTTTAAGTTTTGTTTTTTCATTTATCAAAATACAATGGTGGTTCAGGTGCCAAGAAAGTACTCTGATACCAACTGTTACAGTAAAAACCGATCACCGGAGCTAGAAAAATTCAGAGATGAGAAGAGAAGAACTTTGGAGAGAAGAGGAGAGAATCATTTCATTAAACTTTGCCAAAATAGAATACAGTCCTTGAGCCAACAATACAGCTTATAGCCGTTACAATCACCTCTCTCTCTCTTCTAACTAATTCAATAATTAATTAAAGGAAAAACAGACTCAATAAACTAATGGGAAACACAATGTTTCATTCTCAAGGGAAAATAAAAAAACAAAACTAGGAATAGAAATAACTCGTAACAACTACCTTTTCCTGAATTCAAACGATCAATTAAAGAAAACTCACATCTTTCCTCTATTATTTTGATACACTTGTAACCACCTTTCTCATTGGTAATGTTTCCTAATTCAGTTTGGATTGGCTCCATTATTTTCTCCTTCGCAACTTGAGAATAAGATTGTGTGCCAGCCTGAACTGATATAACTGGAGGAATACCTTTTGCTTTATCTTTCAGGGGAAAAAGACACTGCTCTTCAAATAAATAATCAATGTTCGATTGAATAAAATCTATGAAAATGCAACCAAGATGCTTGCGTTGATCACAAGGTTTTGACTTTACTAATTTAGAGGGTTTATATTCGGATGATGAAGCCAAAAACCTTGTTCCCCACTTTTCTACCGATAAGATAAAAGTTCAAAAAATGAACAGGCATTGTCAGTACCACTTATCAAAATAGAAAAATGGTGACCACTGCAAGTATATAGTTTTGATGTAGTTTTAAAAGATATCGATCCTATAGGGAAGGAATTCGGTTCTAAAGACCAACTAGAGTTATAGGGTAAATGAAAATAGGGAATTTTATTAGAGGGGTTTGGATGATTGACAGATGAATGGATAGATGTATGAACAGATTAGAGAAAATGTAAAATATAGAGATATTTATACGAACAAGTTTAACAGAGAAAAACATGCAAAACCATCAAGAATATTTCGTACACTAGATAACATCAACAAATAAGGTTCTAGATGCCCTAATATTCAATAATTCACCGCAAAGCAACACATGAGATGACTTTTCTAAATATAGGGTAAACGAATTATAACACTTATAAGAAATTGGATAACAATATTACTATGCTTAGTACAGGTCGCTCTCGCATAGCCATATTTAGCAAGCTACCATTCTAAAAATGTTGGCTTAGTAAACAACATTATAATCACAAATCCAGTGACTACACACAATCTTGTTAACCCCGAAATCACTCTTAAAGTTGACTCGAAAACATATAACTTGATTAATATAAATGACGTAAAACTAATTACTCATTATGAAACATAGACATATCATAAACTTCAAAATATAAAGTATAAGAAGAAAATAAAGTAAAGTTATAAGGTATGCAAGTGAAAGCTAAAGTTGATCAAACCGTATCCACTCTTTAATGGGAGTCATTGATTCTCGCAATTCTTGCGTCTACTTTGAATCCGGTCTCGACTCATACAGAACCTCTGCTAGAATGCTATTCTTTGTGAATCTTGAATAAAAGAATGTTGAAGAATGAAAACTTTTATTGATAAGTTCTTTCCAATTACATTCATACAACAAATGCTCGAATTTGTGTAGAAATATAGTTATTGAAATAAGAATCAAATCACTTATACATTTTTCTCGCTAAGACTTTGAACATAGCGAAATCTAGTTATTACACTCTCTATCTATACATGCACACTATCATTCAATGCCTTCTAATCATGCCATAACCATGCACCACATGTACCGCACACCAAAATTGGTGAGTTTTGAAGCCCTATTTACAGAGTGTGAAGGGTTACGTCTATCCAAACGAAGAGTCATGTCATTTGGCGAAGAGTTGCATCGCTTCATTTTGATTGGATGCAAAGATTCATCCTCATCCATAATGGAAAGGCACCTTTTCATGATTGGTTGACTTTCAAAAGGTGTCTTTTCGGTTCGTAGTTGGTGGCGATTGATCGTTCTTATTTGATGATTGAAAGAAGAGAAGAGTTGACCAAAAATCATCAAGGTCACGATCGCTTGTGACCGATAATACTTGGTTGGCAACTTTCTGTTGTGAAGGTTAACAAGTCATGACCGTAATATATGTGTTACGATCATGACATGCCTTTTTCACATGATTCCTCTTTGCGATTTCTAACAATCTTTGACATCTTCAATCCTTTACCAATTCCTTAAGTTCCACGCATCTTTTTGCACCTTTTTCACTCTTTTTCCATAGAATTCCACTTTGATTCATTTTACTCCCAAGATTTACCTAGTATCTGCATTTGCATAAAAACCAACTACATACCACGTGAAATCTTTTACATGAAGTATAAAGTGAAACAAAACCATATCATTTTATGATTGAAAATGTCATGATAATAAATATAATTATACACTTATCACATCCCCACACTTAACTTTTGCCTTGTTCTCAAAGTAAAAACAATAGAAGTGTATAAATTAGTATTCAAGTTCATAACTCATTTAGCAAAAGACTGTTGTAGTGAGTATCACATTCCCATGTTGCATAAGATTTAAGTAAAGATTCAAAATTTCCCGCAAATTATAAATTTGCAATTTATATAGTCTAGTTGTATAGCTTTGCTATTAATGGAGGGTCAACCGAATCGCATCTTCATATAAGTGTTATATGCTTACTCGAATATTACCTTCTCTCAAGTATAATATAAAGTATAAAGGACAAAAGGAGCACACTTTAGAAAGTTTGATCTCAAGGAATTTTTAGGTAACCTAGGATGCTAAAAACACTCTTAATGGTTGCATTTAATGCTCCACACCACTCTCCCCTTTTTTTAGTGGTTGCATTTTATGCTCCATACCACTTTCTCTCATTTTTTTCTTTTAAGCATATGTTTTTTTGAAGTACTTTGTACTTTGCACCCATTTTTTGTACTATGCTACTTTTCTTTTATTCACTCATTGAATGGTTGCAGTTTCTGCTCCTTACCATTCCTCACCTTTTGCATAACTTCTTTTGAATTTTCTCTTAATATCCTAATCCTTTATTCAAAGTATTATGGCTATAGTTTTCCAACACTTTAAACACACTCAATACTTATAAGACGTATTCAAGAATCGCATATAAAACTCATAATAACAACACTATTAGATATTACTCCACTACTAACTTATCGGTAGCATTAAACTAAAACTATATAACTTATACTAATTAATGTTGCACTGAAATGTATATCGAAACTTGCTTGGAATGTTGCTTTCGAATGTTACTCACCACTCATCCTTGCCAAATTGATAAATATTTGCTAATAAGCGCTTAAATTCAATATACGCTCAAACTCGAAACAAAAATTTTGTCAGAAGTTTGCACTAATCATCAAACTTATAATACCGAGCACTCAAAATAACCTTGGACAAATATTGGTATAGTATAGGTATGGATAATGTATAAATAAAGCAATAAAAATTTTCAAATTCTTCAATTTTTTTCATTTTATTTAATTTTTTTGGATTTTCAAGATTGTTCTACAAACGCCCCCCCACACTAAAGAACACAATGTCCTCATTGGGAGAGACTTTATTAAAAATGAAAAACAAAAGATTAAAAATAAACAACTAGTCTAAAATTGAAAAAGAAAAGTAAAGAAAAGAGTAAACCCCGTTTATTGACAAGGAGAATCTGGGGCTTGTGTCGTGATCATGATTTCCTTCAAAATAAGAATAGAAGGTGTTACTGTATAACTTCGCAAGCGCAATTTATAGTCATGGTCACAACCTTCTTCATTCTTCCTATTTGTTCAATTTTTAGACTTAGTATCGTAATCTCCTAGTATTTGATCTCTAGAATGCACTTGCCTTCCCTGATAACGATGCCAAAAACTTGGTCATAAGGTTTTGACTTTACTAATTTAGAGGGCTTATATTCGGATGATGAAGTAAAAAACCTTGTTCCCCACTTTTCTACCAAAAAGATAAAAGTTCAAAATATGAACAGGTGTTGTCAGTACCGCTTATCAAAATAGAAAAATGGTGACCACTGCAAGTATATAGTTTCGATGTAGTTTTAAAAGATATCGATCCCATAGGGAAAGAATTTGGTTCTAAAGACCAACTAGAGTTACGGGGTACACGAAAATAGGGAATTTTATTGGACGGATTTGGATGATAGACGAATGAATGGATAGATGTATGAATAGACTAGAGAAGATGTAAAATATAGAGATATTCCTACTAACAACTTTAACAGAGAAAAACATGCAAATCTTCAAGAATATTTCGTACATTAGATAACTTCAACAAATAAGGTTCTAGACACCCTAATATTCAATAATTCACCGCAGAGCAACACATGAGATGACTTTTCTAAATCTAGTGTAAATGAATTATGACACTTATAAGAACCTGGATAACAATATTACTATGCTTAGTATCGGTCGCTCTCACATAGCCATATTTAGCAAGTTACCATTCCAAAAATGTTAGCTCATTAAACAGCGTTATAATCACAGATCCAATGATTATACACAATCTTGTTTACCCGAAAACAATCTTAATGTTAACTCAAAAGCGTATAACTTGATTAATATAAATGACGTAAAATGAATTACTCGTTATCACACATAGACATATCATAAACTTCGAAATATAAAGTATAAGTAGAAAACAAAGTAAAGTTGTAAGGTATACAAGTAAAAGCTAAAGTTGATCAAACCATATCCACTCTTTAATGGGAGTCGTCAATTCCCGCAATTCCTATGTCTACTTTGAATTCGATCTCGACTCGTATAGAACCTTCGTTAGGATGCTATTCTTTGTGAATCTCGAATAAAAGAATGTTGAATAATGAAAACTTTTATTGATGAGTGCTTTGCAATTACACTCATACAACAAATGCTCGAATTTGTGTAGAAATATAGTGATGGAAATAAGAATCGAATCACTTATACATTTTTCTTGCTAAGACCTTGAATGTAGCAAAATCTAGATATTACACTCTTTATCTATACATGCACACTATCATTCAATGCCTTCTAATCATGCCATAACCATGCACCACATGTGCCGCACACTGAAATTGGTGAGTTTTGAAGCCCTATTTGTAGAGTGTGAAGGGTTGCGTCTTTCCAAACGAAGAGTCCACTGGTGCAAAAATGGCTTATAGGGACGCACCATTTGCAAGGGTTGTACTAGAAATCGTTGTAAAAGTATGGACGGAAAGATGGAGGAGACAATTAAGGGTTATTGCGAATGGTTGTTACGTAACAGCCGTCCGCAGTACTTCTTATAGTATTTCGGACGGTAATACAAAGGTTATTACGGATGGTTGTTACTTAACAACCGTCTGGAATACCTTTTATAGTATTACGGACGGTTGTTACTTAATGACCGTCCGTAATACACAGTTTATTGCAGAAAGAAATAAACCATATCTCTTAATTTACGTTGCAGTCCCTTCCCTCTTGGCAGAGATCAAATGGAGCTCCAATTTCCAGCGACGACAACCACTTTCAGGTTAGTTTTTCTTCTCTTTTATGGTCGTTTTCTCTCTCTCATCCTCCTCTACTCACTATTTCCTCTTTCTCTCATCCTCCTCTGCTCTAACTGTTTCGTCTTTCTTATCCATTATCGCCCTTTTTGCTCTCTCATTCATTAGTAAAGGTGTATTTGACTCTAGAAGAGGTTGAAGTCGAAGAATATTCAAACTTATCTGAGGAAGTTCTATCTTTTGATTTCGCACAGGTATAATACATTTTTTTCTTTCATTTTTGTTAGCTCTACTTTTGCTATTGGTTTGGATAGGGATATTGTTCATTGCTCTTGAAAACATTAGTAAAGCTTAAGATTTTTATATGTCGAGTTTAACTTCGAAGTGCATTGTTAGTCTTAATTAGTTGATTATACTTTTTCCTTCAAAGTGTTTGATAAAATACCACAGTGAGTTGCTTTAAAATTATTTTCTTTGAATTGAATTGTATAACATTTTCATTCTCTTATTTCTCAGTTGCTCACTTCCTCCACCCTCAATGTTCAGCAGCCACTGATAATATTCTCGTGTCCTTCAACAAGGTTAGTTTTCTAACTTTTAATCTCTATTTGGGCTGGTTCTCCGTTTTGAATATATAACTGTACTTCATTACTGCTTAATGTTGTAGTTGTTGTGGTATTTTTAACATTGTTGGTTGTCATGATCATGTAAATAGTTCGAGTTAGTTAATATGTTAGTTAAATCTGTTTTCATTTTAATACTGTTAAGAGATATGATTCTCTTTTTTGTTTGTATTTTAGAATAGTTAAGTAGCTTAGTATGGAAGCTACTCTAGAATACTTAGCTGGTACGTTTAGTCTAAGGCAGTTATGCCAG
>CATIWQ010027602.1:0-29638 GCA_949673415.1 Euphorbia schlechtendalii
TAGAGTTCTTTCCTTTGATCGAACTTGGTGATAACAAATCAAATTATTTTAAAAAGAACCCGGATATCCAATTATTACATAATTTGATCATTCAAACAAATTGAAAATTAAATTTGTAAAAACATGTTTTACAAAATAATAAAATCAATATACACAAAAAAAAATTGCATTTTTCTATGCAATACAATAAAATAATACACTATGTATTATATATAAATACAATAAGTACACTATTGAGAATCAATTTCCTCAAGTTCCCTTTGGCTCTTTTCCACTGATAAGATGCTCGAGATTACGTGGGGTTTGCATCATTATTGATCATCTACAACATACGTCAAAAGGTCAATGTTAATTATTACATAAATAATTAACATAAATATATTACTAAAATATATTTGTATAACTTATATCACATATAAATTAATATTTAATTATCACAAAAATAATTAATAAAAACATATTTTATCATATTTTATATTATCATGAATATAAAATAAATTAATTATATCTAAATGGTTGATAATATAAGTATATTACTAAAAATACTTAACTAAACTTATACAACACATATATAATTCAAATAATTATCACACAAATAATTAATAGACATCAATATGTAACTAAAATATATTCAGTTACATTATATTTCACATGTATAATTAAATTCAACAATTATATATTAATTTATTTGGATATTAATGATTTATTTTCAATTATGTAACTAATACAAATATATGAAGAAAATAATTATCAAAATTAATCAACAAATGAAAAATTTTTAATTATTTTTCATTAGGTTCTAAATTATTTTCTAACCAATAGAAAATATTTTAAAAATTAAAAAAATAATTTTTCGTAATTTTTAAGCATTTATTAACACATAATAAATAAAAATAATTATTTTCTGAAAGTCAAAAAATTTGGAAAAAATAACCATTAAATCCAAAAAATATAAAAATGTGGGGGTAGAAAAAATTTTGGAGCAAAACGACATCGTTTAAATGGCAAAAATGCGAAAAAACAATCTGAACCGTTAGATAAGTGACATGTGTCGCAATCCGGAGCAGCCACGAAGAGAGCTCAAGTGGAACGCGTCACACAGGAACTGAGCGCCAACCGGCACGCCGTTCCGGTCGTCGGAGCGTGAACTACACGCTCCAGAGCGAGTGGACAACCGCCAGCGGAGAGTGTAGTACACGTGTCGGTTTTCAACCATTTTCCAACGACCAGACTTTGGCAGTTCAACTCATTTTCGCATTTCGAGTCCGTTAGTGCGGTCCGTTTTACGAAAAAATGAATGGAAATTTACGTTTACACAAAACACCGCTTAAAATCGAAACTTTTTCCGACCAAAACACGTAATTTCCGGCCAAACACGAACCCAATCCCTTAAACATGCCATATGAACTCTGGAATAACTAATTTTCCAGAAAATCATGACCAAAACACGTGAAAATCATTAAAACGCTCCAAAAACATTAAATTTTCTCTATTTTTACAATTTTTTCGCGTAATTCACGAAGAATACGAAATCGAGTTCCGGAAACAAATTTTCTAGAATTACCGAAACAGTAGAAACAAATTATACATGTAAAATCATCGCAAAAATAACCACGCTCTAATATCAATGAAGGAAAACGTAAATCGAAAACGAATTCGGTAAATACCTTTTCTGTTGCCCAAGATCGAAGAACGCCGCTTGAATGCCGAATCGGATCCATCTCACAATTTGTCGGAGTATGAATGTGTATCCACAACTTCTGCAGCGACGAAGATCGATAACGATCGATTTGCGATATTTTCGTCATGAGACGAAAACCCGGGAGAGAGAATTGGTTGGAAAGTGAATGTATAATTGATTTTGCATTCATTAAAAAATGAATTCCACATGTTCCATTCTGCTGAAATTTCATATATATATAATGAAATTGGCTAATTACCATTAAGTCCCTAAATTCTTAATTATTTGTAATTAATTCATTAAGTTTTATAACTTTTCAATTTAGTGCAAATAATTAAATTGGATCGGATCCTTTGACCCGATTAACCCGCTCACGGGCGGACCGGTATTTCCAACATTTCTATTATCATTTACATCTACAAGACAAGACACATTCAAAGACTAATCGGAAGTTACGGGAAACCACATCGGATGCTACATTCAAGTGAATAGAAAATCGAGTAACATTATGATGAGCCGAGTGAATTAAATGCTTGTTTTATAGAGCTTTTCTTGTCATATTTAATTACAAGAGTTCTTGACTACATATTTTTGTAACAAATTACAACTATTATGTTTTGTACAACCATGTTGAATAAGAGAAATATGATCAATATATTGATCTTAAAATTTTTTTGTATTCTTTTAAACACAACAGTGAAACAATTCAGCAGTGCAACAGATTCTACAATGGATAACGTGATACTTGCATAGGAAGAAATCATCATACACAATGTTAAATCTATTGTTGTAAAGAGCATGTACGGTCATGATAAATTGAGGGTCCTAGGTAAAATAATATAGAAATTAATAAAATTGGTCCTTGGTAAAAAATTATAATAAAAATTGATTTTTTTTTTTAAAACTAAAATTTGATATGAGGGGATACTTACCAATTCATCAATTATTAATAATTGTTCATTTCTACATTTATAACATTAACTACTAAATTTATCGAAAACTATTACTTTTGGGACCTATTTCGGCTATGAGCCCTAGGTTATCACACTCGTTGCCCACCCTTGAGCTGGCCCTGGTAAAGAAGATATAGAAAGAGAACTCTCTATCCTCCTTTGGGTCCAATCTACCAAAAGCTACCAAATTTTCGCTTGTTTATACATAAAACTAAGATGCAATAAATGAGATATAAAATTGAACACTTGAGTGATCTCACTACGAGAAAGTGACATAAATTTTGTAAATTAATGTAAAGTAATAACATTATTGAAGGGTAGTGGTTGAAAAATGAAGTCATATTCACAGCCCAACCACTCAGCAGCACAAATTAGACATTAGCTTTCTAGAAACTTTGTCACGGCGCCTTTGTCAAGTGCTATTTTATATGCAGTCCTAAAGTACTACTGCCTTCTAGAAACATTCCAACAATAAAATTATTGTTTTGGGGATAATGGACCCGTTTTTTGTGGAAGAATTGAAAAATATATTTCGTTTCATGAAAAATCTTATTAGTTTGATGACCAACCTATATTTACCACATCATCTCTTCTTTATGTTTAGGATTAAATCTTAATTAAGTTTTTACAACAAATATAAAGACATTTTTTATACATTTTTTCATGTTCATATTCATATTTTTTATTCAAAATTTGACACTTGTCTGTTTTATTGTTTATTATAATGTTATTTTTCATTATATATATATATCTAAATTATTAGTATAATTATGTGTCATTTTATAGAGCGATAAATACAAAAGAGAAAGTATGACTTGGTGTTGGAAATATCCAGTCCACCTGTAAGCAATCAATCAGGTCAAAGGATCTAATCAAATTTAGTTATTTGGACTAAATTAAAAAGTTATAGAATTTTAAAGATTTAATTGTAAATAATCAAGAGTTTAAGGACGTAATTACAATTAATGCATTCCCATTCCCTATTTATAGGAAATCACGTGTGAATGATTACAAGGAATTCATATTTTATTTCGTTCATTTTTCTTTCATTATCTCTTTCCCGGGTTTTCTTCTCACGACAAAAACATCATAAATTGATTGTTATCGATTTTCATCGCTGCAGAAGTCATGAACAATAATTGTTTTCCAATGCACCGTGAGACAGTTTCGATTCGACATTCGATGCGGTGTTCTTCGATCTTGGGCATATGGAAAATCAAATTCGTTTCTATTTACGTTTTCCTTCATTTGGGAAAGAGTAAAATTTATTCTTTCATGATACATATAGTAGTCCAAGTGATTTTCTTAGGGTATGGAAATATATTGGGGAGCATTGAATTTCAAATTTTGTTTACCAGAAAGAATTGTTTTGTGATGTCTTGTCTTCGTTTAGTGATAATTTTGGAAAAGTGAAAGACAATGTACACTACAAGAAATCAAGTTATCTGTGATAATTATATATCTATCACTAAAATTTTTATCACAAAATACTATTATTTGTTACAATAAAAGTTTTATTGTTATAAAATTTTTGTTTGAGAAATTTTTCTTGTAAAATTGTCACATATAATAGATTCTGTGACAATATTTTACAATCAAAAGTAATGATTTTCTATGGCAAATTCAGTTGTCACCGATGATTCAGAATATATGACAAGAAAAATTTTACTGTCAAAAATACCATTTTGGTGACAACATTAAAAGCGTGTTACAAACGATTTATAATTATTATTGTGATAATAACTTTAATTTAAAACAGGAATATGTGAGTTACAATTAATGATTGTCACTACTAATATTCAATATGTGACAATAAAAATTTTACTGTCATAAAAACTATTGCGGTGACAATATATAAAGGCTTGTTACAAATAATTATTATTTTTGTAAAAAAATATGCTAGTTACAACTAATGTTTGTCAATTAAATATATATGATATGTAACAATAAGAATTTATTGTCACAAAAATTATTTTGGTGACAACATAAAAACTTGTTACCAAATTTTTTTATTTCACGATAATAATTTTTTTAATACAAAAATATGTTTGTTACAACTATTGATTGTTGCTAAAAATATTCAATATGTGACAATAAATTATATATCGTCACAAAACTATATGAACGTGAAGAAAGTTTATTGCAAAAAAAATTATTTATCATGTGAGATTAAGTTTAAGCACTGAGAAAAGAAAAAGCTTTAGTTACAAGTGATAGTTGTCACTAAAAATCTTCAATATGTTATAATAAATTATGATGGTTATTGTTGGACCCAGCTTAAAGATTGCTCAATTTTCGCCACTTTTCTACTGATAAGTTTAATAACTTGTTCGTAAGATTTTGGCATTAAAGTATAGGTGTAGTCAATTTATTAAATAAAAAAATGATGATAATTGTAAGTACACAGTTGCGATGTATTTTTAAAAGATATCGATCCCACAGGGAAGGAACCAGCTCTAAAGATCAACAAGAGGAACGAAACAAAAGAAAATAATGTAATTTAGTTTGGAGGATTGGAATGATGGATGGATAGACAAATGCATGAAAGATTAGAGAAGATAAAAAGTATATAGATATTCCCTACGAACAAGTATAACAAAGAAAATATGCAAGGTCATCAAAGATATTACGTTCACTAGATTAATTTAACAGATTCGGTTCTAAACACTCAAATATTCAATTATTCACCGCAAAGCAACATATGAAATGACTTTTCTAAATCTAGTGCAAACGAATTAAGACGATTATATAAACTTGGATAACAATATTACTATGCTTAGTACGGGTCGCTCCCACATAGCCATATTTAGCAAGTTACCATTCCAAAAACGTTGGCTCACTAAACAGTGTTAAAATCACAGATCCAGTAATTATACACAATCTCGTTAACCCCGAAACTACTCTTAAAGTTAACTCAAAGGCATATAACTTGATTAATATAAAAGACTCAATGTGAAATACACATTGTGACACATAGACATATCATAAACTTTGAAATAGAAAGTATAAGTAGAAAGCAAAGCAAAGTTGTAAGGTATGCAAGTGAAAGCTAAAGTTGATCAAACCGTATCCACTCTTTAATGGGAGTCATCAATTTTCGCAATTCCTGCGTCTGCTTTGAATTCGGTCTCGACTCGTACAGAACCTCCACTAGGATGCTATTCTTTGTGAATATCGAATAAATGAATATTGAAGAACGAAAACTTTTATTGATAAGTGATTTGCAATTACACTTATACAATAAACGCTCAAATATGTAGAGAAATCTAGTGATCGAAATAAGGTTCGAATCACTTATACATTTTCTCGCTAACACTTATGAAAGCAACGAAATCTAGATATTTTTATTCTCTATCTTTGCACACACGTCTACCATGCCATGCACCACTTTATTCACCACTTGTGTCACAAAATTGGTGAGTTTGGAGCCCTATTTATAGAGTATGAAGGGTTGCATCTATCTAAACAAAGAGTTGTCTCCATTGGCGAAAGATTGCATCACTTCATTGTGATTGAATGAGAAGCTTTATCCTTATCCACAACGGACAGACACCTTTTCATGATTGGTTGACTTCCAAAAGGTGTCTTTTCATTTGGTAGTTGGTGGTTGTTGATCGTTCTTATCTAGCGTTTGAAAGAAGAGAAGAGTTGACCAAAAAACCGTCAAGGTCGCGACAGCGAATGATTGTCGCGACCGTGAATACTTGGTTGGTAACTTTCTATTATGAAGAATACTAAGTCGCAACCACTAATGGTTGTTGCGACCGTAAATTGTGTTTTTTTTGCATTCATTCTTGTAACTTTACCGATCTTCAACAGCTTCGATCCTAAGCCAAATCCTTAAGTTCCACGCATCTTTTTGCACCTTTTTCACTCTTTTTTTTTATAGATTTCCAACTTTAATCATTTTACTTCCAAGATTTACTTAGTACCTGCATTTGCATCAAAAACAACTACATACCACGTGAAATCTTTTATATGAAGTATAAAAATGACTTAAAACTATGGTGTTTAATGTGTGAAATTATTATGATAATAAGTGAAATTATACACTTATCACTCGACAATCTTGGGTTAAGTCTTTGACGATGGTAAACATGAAGGAAAACAATTTATAAGTCAATACTATAGTTAACATTTTATTCAAGATAATTAGAAGTTTAGTTTAAGCTATGTGTGTTGACCTAATTATATTTACAATTATTATTGTTGAATACTAGTTGCTGATGTATAACTCAACATAGTGAGAATAAAAATAACTCAACTTTCATTTGTACTATATTTTACGCTGAATATCCATAAATTTATCTGTTATAACGCTGCATGCTTTTAACTCTCTATAAGGACAAAATATTCCTTAGTTGATTCTTTGTAGATTCCAAAGATGATGTGGCAGTGAAATAAATAAGGGATAATCAAGTGGTCCCAAACGAGAAAAGCTATCAGTATGAAAATATCATCATGTCAACACTAAAGTCCAAGATTCATTGGACATTTTCGCTGCATTTTATAACAAGTCGCGCTACACTGCCAACATTAGGATGATTAACCAAGAAATGGAATCCACGTAGCAATTCGTGCCCAATCTCGCTAAGATGGAATCATGATAAGATCAAGACATGGAAATAAAATCATTTCAACAGTTTAATATCACAGATTAACAGATTAATTTCGTGCATCAACGGTTAGAAATCTCTCTCACAATGGATTCAAATTTGTCCCCATCGAGAAGAATTTTGAAGACCGTATGAGAAGAAAAATTAGAGGATTAAACGAGTTGAATGATAAGTTTGCAACGACTACCTCCGCATTCTCCTATAAATAGAAGACTAAAGGCAATGTTCAATTCCTAAGCGTTGAAGCTCTATCAAAATTACCCAATAAACAAGACATTTCCAAATTAGAAGAAATACAACAATTCATCACTTTATTTTTCGTTGAATCAATCTAAATCACAGAAAAAGCTCTATTAGATCATTTATAAAGGGGAACAACGTATTATATGTTGTTCTCTTAGATTGAATCTTTAATTCTCTGAGTGATAGCAGATTTGAGAAGAGTACTTAAATTTGGTTGAGATTAGAATAGCTTGGAAGGTACTCGCTTGCAAGCTACCCATTGTGAAGGCTTCTTCATCTAGTCAAAGGAGTACTAATAGTGGACTAAAGCTCTAAGAAGGTATCTGAGAATTAGAGGTAGGTGAGAGGTTGAACCATGATAAAATCGGTTGTTTGTATTTCTGAACTCCTCTTTGTTTACTCGGCATAGATATAGTTCAAACACATTCATTTTGTATTTGTGTTTTAACTAAGTTTTTAGTAAGCACTATTGAGTTTATTCTAACCCAGCAAAGTTTGTCAAACTGAGATTTAGCTCAATTTGTGAGTTTTGTTTTACAAATCTTATTTGCTCAATCATCCATCATTTAAAGCAAACTCAACACTTAGTCGTATCAATTTAAAGAACATTAAAAATTGACCTAGAAACGGTTTAGAACATTCAACCCCCCTTTTGTCCTTGTTATTAAGCCTAACCGGGGAAATAGTTACATAAAATTTTGAGTGTAAATGTTATAAAAAAACGTATATGAAATGCATGAGAAAGTTATCAATGTATATATGTATATATGTATATGAAAAAAATCTAGTTTTATGAAACATTAAAAGAACGATACAGTTAAAGGAATGTTATAGAATATGAAAAATTATATGTATATGACAAGTACACATTCCATGAAAGGTTTTGGAAATGTGTAGCAAATGATTCACAAAGTTGATAGAGTTGTGAGATGTTGGAAAACTAATTACGTATATTTGAGCTTCATTCAATTTAAATTAGCTAGTAATGAGTTGTTACAAATATTTAATGTAACAAGTTAATGTTGGAATTAGATAGATAATGACAAAAAAATTTTAACTAATGTAAAATGTTGTCATCAGATTTTACGTGACAATAAAAAGATGCCACAAGAAGTATTTTTGTGACGACTAATACAAGTTGTCACGAGTCGAGTGAAATTTGTCATGTAATACATGACAACTTTCTCTATTCGTGACAACTAGAGTTCACGTAACAACAAATTTTGAAATATTATAACTCAGTAGCCCATTTATAACGACTATGAATCCTTTTACATTATAACAAAATTTGTCACAAGAAACTATTGTCACGAAATAAATAACTATTTGTGATGACTTGTTAAAGTTGTAATGTAGTTTTTTGTTCATTTTGATGAATTTTATGTGACAAGTAGCCCCTTTTGTGATGATTATGTTTTCCTTATCAATAACAACAAAAGTTGTCACAAAAAATGTATCGTAACAAAATGTTAAAATATTTGTGACAACGTTTTGATGCAAAAATTGAGCATATTATCAGTGATTATATATCAGTTACTCATATTAGCGACGACCATGTGACAACTATTTATTGTCACATTATATTATTAGTGACAACATTTTACTTTTTTGTGCTAATATTGACCGTCACAAAAAGCTCAATTTCTTGCGATGGTAAGATTAACTAATAATAATTGCCTCTAAAATGATTAGTGACATGTGTCTTTTTTCAATAATGTTATCTTGTTAAACTTAGCAAAAGTACATCAATTTGGATAAAAGACATGTAACCAAATTCTTTCTAGTTGGCACATAATATATAAAAAAGACCTAATACATAGACAGTCCCCTAAATTTGGCCAATAAAGTCAATTGTCCTCCCTGACTTTCAGATGCATCCTGTTACCCCTTCAGTTTATAAAAATGCACCAGCTTTTCTCCTTTAACTTTAAAAAAGACACAATTTTCCATCTGAATGTCATGTAATGGGGGGCGTTTTTAAGTTGAGGGGGGCAATTGACTTTTAGACCTAGTTCAGAGAGATAAAATTGTTGCTATAATGTTAATGGTGAAAACTATGTTAACCTAACGAATAGTGAGTTTAAATCTCTATATAAATAATCATTTAACTCTTCTCATCTTCACCAAAAGAAATTAATTTCTCTAGTGTCTGTATCTCAAGCAAAATGCATTCAAGACTCCGAACTTATGTTAGATGTCACCCTGAATTTTCAAAAATTTCAATTAACCCCCTAAACTTTGTAAAAGTGTAACAGTTTGTCCCATCAATACCACATGTCTGATTATGATTGATTTGATTTTTCAAGCATATAATTTTTTCTTATTTTTCTCTTTCTAATTACAAAAGTTGAAGTAACAAACTAATACAATTTTTACCAAATTAACGAGGCTAAATACAACTTTCAAAAGTTCAATGTGATCTAACAAATATTACCAAGTCAAATCAGTATTGATCATTTCAAACACGTAAAAGAGATAATTTTAAAGAGTACTTTTTCAACATGTGCAAAACCCAAAAGATCCCATATTCCTATCATACGCGTCTCTTAGTAGCATTATGAATACTTGTACCATTCACATGTCTCGTCTCTTTCTCACTACTTTTCAATGTAATGAAAGGATAATTCCTCGAAAAACCAAAAAGTGAATTCTATGTGTCATGTCAACATAGCCAAAACAATGTCTGGGGCAAATCATAAATGTGTCACAAGGATTTAATTGAATCTCTCTTTCCATATCAACAACATAGCAAATATCATGTCTATAGTGCATAACAAATAGTTGTTAGGAATAGGATTCATCACAATCAAAACAAAACATTTAACTACAGCAGAACCATCTTTTTAGCTGCCCAACAAGGCAGTACTAAATATTACTAATATTATTTGACTTTTTTACAAGCACAAAATTCACACTGAAAATTCAGAAATTAGTAGAGCTACTGAAAGGATGTGACTGCTATAGAAGCAGAGAAGCATACAAAAACTCGCCATCGTTTTTTTTTTTCAATGACAAAACGATATGTTTGTTCATGAAGACATATGAGTACCCTTAGTGGGACGACACACATGATTTCTTCTACGAGCATGTTGCTCGTTATGATGCTGCGTCCTACACGAATATCCATACCAGCAATTTTCCCTCGCCCTCGCTTCAGGAGATAGGTACTGTAGAAAATTAAAAAAAAAAAGAAAATAGAACTCTGTAACTGCCACGTCAGATTCCAAATTCATTACAACAAATTGATTAGACTAGAGAGTTTCTAAAGAAGAAGAATAACTTACAACGTTGGGCATAGAGACCCGTAACCAGTACAAGAGGAAGGAGATGACTTTGTCATAGCAATCGCTACATCACAAAATACAGAATATAAAACTAATTAATTTACCATATCATTATTACACAAAAAGAAAAGCGAATTTCCGTACTTGCAAACATGTGTCCCAGCATTTATCATCTCGGCGTGACTCAACCCCAACCTCGTCCGATCTACAACAAAGAATTAAAAACATTCAATTTGAATCATCAACAAAATTGAATAGCTCTTTCTATCAAGAAAACACATAATCAAGAGTCAATAACTTGACAACAATCGCCATATATAAGTGTCATTTGAAGATAAAGGCTCTGTTCTTTTCAAGTTATTCACCACGCAATTCAGTTCCGTACTTATAAGTTATAAGTTACTCTTATAAATTTACATTGAAATAAGGTACATTTCACTTAAATATACCTGCAAATAAGTTGAAAAGAACAGAGCCAAAAAGCTTCATAACCAACTTACCGATCTCTCTTCTGTGGAACTTGCCGATCCAATCAGAGATGATTTCCTGCAATGTTTTTCCCATCTCTCTGATACAGCTTGCAGTGATCTATAAAATATTTTATCTTAAACTTTTTTTACTGTTAAGAACAAATTATTGAAACCAAATGGGTGCAATGAAATTTTTCATACGTCTTGCTCGTGCCGATTCTTTTCATGTGCCAGAAATGGAATGCGCGAGAGAGTACGCTCACAAATCTGGAAGCCAAAAAGGTTATAACTTCAACACAAATCCTAAATAGCGAGGAAATAGAGAATTACAGGCATCATGACAAGGTTTCTGAATTTCTTGGTACTATAATATTTTTCTATTATAGCAACAACAATTGGAACCATATATAAAACAAAGATTCAAATATCGATGATAGGTCAAATGACCAAATGCGATTAGTTACGAATTTATAGAGCACTGTACTACTTAAGTCCGCCTTGAATTATTAAAAACTTCCCATACATACAAATCAATTGTTTTCTAGTTTTCCTGATACACACTTAATTTATTATGCAAGGAAATCAACAACTACATTAAAAAAAACAAAAATCTTAGAAGTAAAGGAAACATACCGGTTTAAAATTGTCATGACTGCACACCATGTGGGAGTCGCTTCTGGTAACCCCTTGAGAATGCCAATAAGCACCACAAAATGCTCTATTACACCCAAGACCTACAAAATGAGAACCAAATTATATATATGACACCAACTTTACAGTCGTTGAAATTTAAGACTCAACAAATGGTACAATAGCTCGCTCAGTAACATATGAAGCGAGCTCAAAACTAAACCTAAGTAACCGCTGTTTGAACCACTCTTCAAGCCTTCAAATCTGCACCTTTTAAGTTTAAACATAAACACATAAAAGTAAACTAATTTTTAACAATTTATTTAGACAAATAAAAGCAAAAAGAGATTCAAGAACACGTACAGTGTTGTGGGACACCAATTTCTATTCTCGCAGGCATCATCCCTCCGCAGGCTTGACATTGCAAATGTGCTGTGCTCTGATCACAACGGAACCCGCTAGATTGTTCTGAACCTGATTTTTTTACATGAACCATAAAAACGGAAACCACCAAAATGAATAATATATTGCAGTAACCAAAGAAAATGAAGGAAAAGGAAGAGGAAGCAAGCTAGAATTTTTCCGTTTATAAAGCATTCAAGATTGAAGGGTACAAATTATGAAGTCAATAGTAGAATAAAGCAGTCCACGGTGATAGAGCGACATTTCTCACTTGTAACTTGTAATAGCAGCATCAAAACCCATAAATACATGGAACGAATCTTGATATCTTTTGCCACTTCACAAGCCCTATAGTCATTATTATTTGTAAACTCAATTCCTTTTGGGTGTGTTTGGAAACCTAAAGTCGAAGGAATTTAATTGAATTTTTTCATTTTATACAGAAAGTTTGTAACTTTTGTATGTAAAATGAATTGAATTTCTTCAAGATTTGGGTTTCCAAACACACCCTTCTGTTTACACTGTTCAGTATTTTAAACAAGGATTTGCTTTTACTTGAAAAAACTTATCATACCCCTCCAATAAACTAATCTTGCTCAAATATTAACATAGCATGAAAATCTATGCGCCAATAGTAATATAGAAACAACAAAAAGTGAAGTTAAATGCAATAATAGTTATATATATATATATGTGTGTGTGTGTGTGAAATTTACATATTGTTTTAGGAAAATCTAGCCTTGAATTAATTTTTCCACAATAGGAATTGATTAAGGAATATCTAACCTTGAATTACTGAAACTCTTACAAAAATATGAACACATACTATAGTAAGTTTTTAACCAAGGCACAGACCAAAGGGCGCTACCTCGCCTGAAGTATGGTGAGGCGCGGGGCCCCGCGCCTTGCTCATGGCACCTTTAACATCATTGCATTCCAATGTTGTATAAGAATGATAAAATAGCATCAAAATTTTGGAAGAATCCAATTGGGATTTCTACTGGTTCAGAAAAATGACTAACCAACTAACCAAAAAATGACTAGTGAATACTTAGCATCAAATGATGGAAGTGGAATTCCCCTTAAATAAGTAATGGCGAACAAAGTCTGAGATATAAAATGATAATTACCACATTGAGGACACATCAACTCTTCATGAACACTTTCCACATCCAACATTGAGAATGTCCTCTTCCTTCTCGATCTCTTGCCATTTTGAATAACCTGCGATACATACAAGGAAAATGCATGTAACAAGTCTCAACTCTATTCTCTTCTCCAAACAAGGTAGGGCTCAGTTCAAGGCACCATCATGATTCATGTTACAACTTAAGACAACATTTGGGAGAAAAAGTAAATTATGCCATGCATTGGTAGCTGAAAAGAAAAGAATGGAAGATAGATCTTTTGCAATTTGTTTAAACAACATTGGTATTACAAATACATTTTACATGATGAAAATGTGACAATGTTGGGAGCAAATGGAAGAACAGTAACTAATCGAGTTCTCTGAACTTATATTTATGCTCTCATGCTACCGATGTGAAATTCTTGAACATATCTCAAACCAAAATATAGACTTCAATGTGAGGCCATTAAAACAAAATTTTATGCTTGTCACTTTGTTTTTCAATTAAATTATATTCATCTAGTCTACTTACAAGATTTGATTTTATCGACGCACTGGAATCCAAAAGAGCAATTTCTTCATCTGACCGTCTTAGGGAGGAATCAGCTTGTAGTATATCCTGAAAAATAAAGGAACATCTTATTATTAAGATTCTCGTTATACAAAAAATGTTCAACTTCGACAATACATAATGCAAGTATTTAAGCACATGAAACATAAGAATGAGACGAACAAACACTCAAAGGAGATCAACTGCCGATAAATAAACAGAGAAACCACCAAAATAATTTGTGGGGTTAACTATATGCAGTGTCCCTTAACTCTCAATCAGTTTTACATTTTCAAGGAGATTTTTATTATTATTATTATTATCATAAATTTCCTTTGATTTTTCTATGAATCTACGGCCATGTTCTTTTCAACTTCTGAAAACTAAACAGAACTGAAGTGTGCTAAACTAAACTAAAGTAGGCTGAACTAAACTGAAGTGAGTTAAATTGAACTTATTTCGATCTAAATTTAATTAAACTGAAGTGGACAGTTCGGAACTGGAGTGGTCTGCACTGAAATGTCAATGTGTTGTATCCAAAACATTTTTTTTTTTGGGTGAAAGGGGGAATCACATTGAAATCCTTCAACTTACGAACTTGTTGATCAATTGATATTTCTGTTAACCCCATTTGGTAAGAAAGTTGTCTACTATATATGCACCTTACTGTTATGAAACTTCAAACCCTGAATTCCAAGGGAAGAAAAAAAAGAGGTGAAAATAAAGGGCAACGGAAAAGAAAATTATTTAAGAAGATGAATTCAAGCCTATTGGATTTTGTAGCTGAAATGCTGCATATAAATTTAACATTATGAACCCCATTTTTGTAATAAAAGAAAAAATATCATCTTCATGGAAGAATCACCATGCTGATGGAACCTAATTAAATCTTTTAAGCAGCAAGCTACTTGCGAGTAAACAGTCAAATCACAAGAGATAAAATACATATAGATAATAACTCAAGCTGTCAGAAGCCATTAACTCATTATTATAAAGCAATGTAATAGTTTTCAAATCATGCGTGGAATGAACATTTACTCCTGGAACCTTATGATCAATGCAGCATAGAAAAATAAAAGGCAAAAAAAATTAAGTGGAAGGTGTTCATCTTTTCATATAACTACAATTATGCCCAAATAGAAACTATCATCTTAACAAAACAACAACAGTTTAGAGACCTATAAATTGTCAACAGAACTCAGGAATATTTCTGTATAACTTATCAGGTTATACAGAAATAAGAAAGACAAAGAACTGCAAACAAGGATGTAGACAAGGCAGATACAATGGAAAAGCATACTTCTTATACTTCAAGTAATCAGAAAAATGAAAAAGGTGTATATTAAAATATCACAAATGTCAACAAAGAAATCAAAATTTAGTAAGAAAATTTGATGATATCTAAGGTTTTAGTTTTACCTCCTCAATATTATGCAGAAAATGATTTCTACCAACAAAGAGTACAACTGCCCTACAATGAGGACAAATTACATTTGAACATTTCTCCTGTGATCTCCTTAGCCACTCTGAGAAGCAGCCATTGCTGTATTACATGGACCAATTCCAAATAAGATTGGGGAGAAGAAAAGGGTACAAAGAAGTAAAAGAGGAATTGATGAAAAGACATCTATCTCAGTCTAAATTAACAAAGTGCTTCTGAACCAATCCATTATCTTGGTGAAAGAAACCAATCCAAGTAAATTTTCTTCGAGAAACTAAAACAACCAACCCAAACAAAGAAGGATGAGACGAATAAATATGGACCAACTTTTGTAGCCAAATGAAATAACCCCTTACCTTAACCTTAACCTTCACAATTTAATCAATTTATTGCAACTCAAGGCTCCATTCATTATTTAGTAAGCACAAATAAAAGTGGATTAATTTGGCTCACAAACTAATGGTAGAGAAGTTATTTGGCACAAAAGTCATTAGGACTTGTTTATCCAACCATCCAAGTTGAGGGTTGTTTTTGTTCTTTCAGTTTTATGTTATTGAATTACATCAGAAAATACAAGCTAGCCAGAGGGCCAAATTGAGAATGTGCCAACAACAGAGCATACAAAAATATTCAATAAAAGTTTTAAAAAAATGAATATTGTAAATTAAAGATATGTTCAGCTTCAGCAAATTCGCAAAAAGAAAATTTGACGATTTTGTCATTTAATTGAGAGAAAAAAATGCACCCAATATATAAATTGCATACCAGAAGTTATGAAGGCAAGGACCAACAGTTACAACGTCATGCCAAATGTTTAAGCAGATGCTACATTTTGCGTTTTCAGCACTAAAACAAACCTGATGTGGGAGAAAATAGTTAAGAAAAGAACAAAATCAATATGATTGAAGATGATAATAGCAAAGAAAACTATTTTCAATAAGTAAAATTAAAGCTGTTAAACATGATTGGTTGATTATTTACCTTCAACTGCTGTGTCGATGTTTCTGGAAGAGGCATTACCTTAAATCTGTAATTCAGATATCCTACACGTACAAACAACAATAATAATGTAGAAAAAACATTTCTTAAAAGTATTATAATCAACATTATTAGTAGCACCATGTTTTCCACCCCTTAAAAAAGCATATATTTCTCTAAAACCCTCATTATAGCAAATGAACCTCACCCAAGTAATTCTCGTGATATAAATAAATGAAATTAAACAATTAGATTTTTTGAGAATAATAAGGAATTAATGAGGTAGGAATTCACCTAGAGTAAAATATGTTGTTTCTCATAAATAGAATAAACAATTTACTAACACCTACAGAATACATAAAATTATCAATATCAACATCTGAACCACTATCCCTAGAGTATAAGAAATGAAATAAAAATTAAAATAACATTACACAGCATAAATGGAAGTTCAGAAAAATGGGAGCAACATATTCTCTGAGAAAAGATCTAAAAAAATGGCAATTACAGAACTAGCTTAAAAGGAACAGTACACTTACCTTCTTTACTAGGACCAGGTATGATTTCACTTCCACAATTGATGATAATTTCATCTTCATTTTGGATAACAGCCCCATCAACGATAATTTCATTGGAACTTCATCAGAAAAAAATGTTATAATACTCTTTTTAAAAGTGTACTTCCACAGAAGAATGTAATTATCATTCAACTGGTTTTTTGACAAATTGAAAAATTAAGGAAAAATGGCTGCAATTAACATAGCCGTGACCAAATGAACCAGAAGAGGAAGAACACAAGAGAGGAGATGGCAAAAAAATAATATGAGGGTAAGTAGCAGAAAGGAGATTCTTAAACCAACAAATCAATCTCTATATTTAGGTTTAATCCATAAATATCAATTATATTCTTATGGCCCTACTATCTGACAAATTTAACTAAAAGACCATCCTATATAAAATTGGTAAATCTATCTTGTCAAAATTTTATATGAGTATCAATGCAACACCAACCCAGATTAAACAAATCCCATGACTACAATATGATAATGAGATATTTCAGACTTTTTTATTTCTTAGACTGTGAAATATTCCATCCTTCAATGAAATACAACACATGCCAGGATCTGTCAAAAATGTAATAATTGCATCTTATAAAGATGAACATGTCCAGGAAGTTCAGAGAAATCACCTGATATTTTGCATTCTGGCAGTATTTTGATTCGCATTCCTTGTTATTTTGCACCATTTATCCTTCTCAAGAGAAGAAGGTAAGATTGCCGAGCAGATTACAAATTCATTTGACCTTATTTCTATATCAGTATATTTCGAATCATATGGTACTGCAACAACAAGCAAAAGATCAAGTTTGTAATTTATAGCTCACTAAAAACAAAGCAAGGGGGAAATTAAGAAGAAAGTAAGTAAAATGCATGTAACTTTAACTGATCATTTTACAAAAAAAAGTGGGCTTCTTGAGTAAAAATCGAACCTCCGGCCGTTATAATGGCATAAAAAGTTTTCAAATTAAAGGAAAAAGAATCCCATAATAGCAATTTTGCTTCTTCCTGCTTCACTAAATTCCCACAACAAAGACTGAACGGGAAAAATTCGAAGGCGATCAAAATCCAAAATTCCTCGGCAAGATGAAAACGGATAAAGGGAAAATGAAAAGAAAAGATGTAAAAGGGAAAGAAAGAGCACCAAGCTTAGCCCAAATTACATCGGAAGAGGAGTTCGCAGTAGAGCTTTCAGCAGCCTCCATCAATTTCTTCCACAGAAGATTGTTTCCCTCGATATGGGTTCAGTCGTTTTGGGCTGTTTTGGTATGTCGTGGCTTATATGCATCGGATCACGTGCGGAAAGCGTGCAACAAAAACTCACCGTTACGTAATTATAATTTTGTTGAGGTTTGCTGTAATAACAAGCACGGAAATTTCTGTGACGTGTCGTTTTCGCATTTCCTATTCGTTTCAGAAATGGAAATCCTAGGAAACCCCTATGAAATGTTTCTGAGCCTTTTTTGCAATTAATGAAAGTTGAAAACTCGTTTCTGTAAATTCCAAAAAACCGTTTCCTAGCAATTCCTCGTATCGAAAAACCCAATTTTAATTCGTTCCCAAAACTAAACTTTTTAATATATTCAAACTACTAAGATTTTAAAACCCCAATTCATTATTATATTATTAATAATATTATTATATTATAAAAAATTGTTTTATTTCATTTTATATACTTACATTATTACAATTTAGTAAATATGACATAAATTTCAGACTTCATAAACTTTATTATCTTCGATAACCATATTTATTATTGTTTAATGTTTTAAAATAGCCATTACTCATGTAGATTTGCTTTATAATCAATAAATTAATTTTAAAATTCATGTTTTTTAGTATTTTATATAAGAATGAAATACTATGTACGAAATTTTATATTTTTCATATTTATGAATATACCCTAAATTTTTATTATTTACGCGTTTCTCCGCAGTTTCCAAACCTATATTTTTTAGAAATAGTGTTTCCCCGTTTCCGTTTCCGTGTTAGTTTCCGTTTCCGTTTCCATGCTATATAGTTAGTAACTATAATATCCCTCAGCTAAATTAGGTCACTTTTCCATCCATACGGGGTTGATGTGGTATTGTTTTGACAAAAATTACCAATGGATTTCGGTTGCAATTTTTGCTTACCAACAACATATTCTTGTACAGAACCTCAAAGTCACTAAATATATTGTGACATAATGAATTCATTACACTAAGAAAAAACATTGGCAACATCATAAAACGGGAAACTTCCATGGTCCTGAAGGACGGACAAATCTAGGGGAGAGGAAGAAACCTAAAGAACCGAACAGAATCTGAAAACCGGACCGGATCGAATCAGACCAAACCAAATTAATTAGGTTTGGTTCTTGGTTCTAATATTTTGTTAATTTGGTTTTAGGTTCGGTTCTCGGTTTTGAAAGGAAACCCCAAATAAACGAGAACCGAACCTAATTAACCTAATTTAAAAAATTAAGGTTCTTTTCCTCTCTTACGGTTCATTCATGTTTTATATTTTTCCAAATTTTATAATATAATTTTTTATTCTTATATCGTAGGTTATTGAAATGAAAAAAGTATTTTGCACATTAGTGGTTGTGTTTAGTTCCTTGTATATTTGTTTAATTTTTTGTTATAATGATCATAAAATTTAATTTTGCTTTCTCAAACAATAGTTAATTCTTTAACATGAAAATAATTATTAATTTTTTAACTTTGTTCTTTCAAAAAATAGTTAAATTTATTTTATGAAAATACAATTTGGTTTTATATATATGGAACCGAACCGAACGTAATTATTTAGGTTCGGTCTGGACCGAACCAAAATCTATTAGGTTCAGTCTGGACCGAACCAAAATCTATTAGATTCTGTATTAGGTCCCTAATTTTTTTATTATTTGATTTTTTATTTTTTTGGTTCGGTTCGATTTTTGAACTGAATCGACCAGTGCTCTCCCTAAACAAATCTTGATTTCGTTTCTTCAATAATCAGAAAAATGAAAAGGAGAAAGCTCATGAAAATGGGAAAATAGGAGATTTCTTAACTGTGCAAAGTCTTGTACATTCTTGCATAGAACTACTTTTCTTCTAACTTCACTTGCCTCAATTAATCTACCGTTTGTTTTCAATCTATTTTCTTCTTGTTTTTTTTTTCTCGTAGTCACTTATATTTATATATATTTTTGTGTATTACTGCCTCAATTTTTTAATAATTGTCTTTCTAGATTCTTTGAATTTTTTTTTTAAATAAGTCATTTTAAGATTTCAATGCACATTTTATCTATTTTACCTTTATTTAATGTACATTGAAAATGATAAAAAGAATAAAGTATCCAATTAAAATTTCAAATGAACAAAAGTCATAAGGGTAAATAAGTATTTTTATCATCCTAATTAATGTGATGTTGGTATTGGGAAACAACCTTATAGTGACAATTATTTAAAAAGGGGAGTACTTAAGAAGATTAATGCAAATATTGTTTTAATATTTTAATAAAAGAAAAAAAATAAATAGAAAAGCAAGGTTACAACTATGTGTGTCATATTTCTTTGTTTTTTATCTTAAGCAGCAATTATTTCTATGTGCTCATTGTTCTTGTTTTTGAAATTGAGCATGTTGTTTGTCCCTCTTATACTTCCTATCTAGAAATTAAAGCAAAGAACAAAAAGAAGGAAGTTTTCTTTGTTTGCTCTTTTTTCAAATTTTCCACAAAATTTCCTTTGGTTATTTCTTAGGTTCTTAGCATTAGTTCTTCTTTGATAATATTTTACGCTCGGTAGAGTTTGTCTAACGTCTGTTATTATATCTTGGGAGACAATTTATCATTTACGAGGATAATCTATCTTAAGGAAATAGACTCAAACCACAACAAAACCTTCTCGTTTCAAGTAAACGGTTATTTTTTATATTTCATTATTTTATATTTGGTATATGATTCTAATAATTTTATATTTACGATTTCATGTTTTGTAATCCAAGTTACCAATAATTCATTTATTATGTTTTTCTCTCTTCTACAATAAATTATTCATCATATTTTTTAACAATTTTAAGACGGATTTTTTTTAGTTTTATATTTTTAAAAGAGACGAACATGACACCATAACTTGGACTACCATGACTTGGAATATACCTAGACTACCGAAAATCTGTATTACATAAATTTGGAATTGAATTTATTCTAGGAAAGATTGGATATTTATCCGGGGTTTTTATGGAAGTACAAGAAAAAGTGAAAATAATTTTAGATTATGCCATAATGTAATTTTACAAATCTCACATTTTAAGTTTTGATTTATCAAAAAACTTGAATTTAAGTTTTGATTTTTTAAAATACGTGAATATAAGAATAACTATTGATTTCGAGTATAATAGTTAATATACCAGGTATAATAATTATTATACCAGGTATAACAACCATTATACCAGGTATAACAATCATTATATCAGGTATAATAGTCATTATACCAGGTGCAATCAATGTCTATGATATTGTTAGAATATGAAATTTAAAACCAGATCTTAATATTTTTATTATTCAACGATTTGAATATTACTCTGATATTCTTCGTTATGTTGATTATTATACCAGGTATAATAGTCTTTATACCTAGTATAATGACTATTATACTATTCAAATGCAAAATCTGAAACTTGATCTTAATACTTCTTTATCTCCAATTATTTTTAATAATATTAGTTTGTATTATACCAAGTATAATGACATGATTTGAAAAATGGATTCTGATGTGAAATATGAAACTTGATATTGATACCTTATTTTATATCAAATTGTTTGAATATTCTTTAATATTATTCGTTAAAATGACTGTTCTACCATGTATAATTATACATGGTATAATGATCATATACTATTCAAATACAAAATCTAAAACTTGATCTTAATACTTTATTCATTTCCAATGATTTGAATATTCTTTGAATCGGTATAGTGACTTATTATACTAGGTATAATGATTAATATACCAAGTATAATACTCACTATATCAGGTATATGATTTAATTTGCAACCGAAATTGAATTTGAAATCTGAAATGGATCTTAATATATTATCTTCATATCCAATGATTTGAAAAATTTATAATATCATTCGTTCAAAATCTAAAAAACTTACAGATTTGTCAACAATCAAACCACAAAAATATCATATTCGACCCTACACCATATATGGGCTCTGCCAACTAAATATCAAAGTGTTGGCACTACAGTGTTACCATTTTAATATAACAAATTGATTTGTGCCAACACTTATTTGTTAATGTTGACAAAAGGTTACCAATAATAACACATTTGTTACAATTATAAAAGTGTTGGCAAAAAAATGATAAAATTGTACATTTAGGGGGTGGGAATGTAAGCGTCAAAATTTTGGTGCACAGTGTACAAATAAAGTAAAAAAAATTAAATTACGTGAACAAAAATTATGCAGTAGACACTATGCCATAGATGGCTTGCAGCAACCGAAAAAGAAATGACTACCTCGAAAGGGCATTTTTTGTTATGAAAAAAAGGGACTTGTAACCACCCAATTTGAAATTGATAAAAAAAAGTTGCATATACAAAATTTGTAACAAAACTCAACTTTGGTGAAAAAGGGTGTATGGGATAAAAGAAAAGTAAATTTTTATCTTGAGCTTTCACTAAATAATTTATAGAATAAAAAATATTAAAAATAAAATAGAAATTGACCTAAGTATAAAAAGCTTTATCTCCCTTTCTCTGCAACTTGCGTGAAACTTGAAATCATAAGTTCAAACTCCATAAAATTATCAAAATAACAATCTCCTCCATTGAAAAATTAAAAAACCTCAGCAAACACAAAATCACAGAAAAAAAAGATTTAAACACAACTAAAATTGCCAGAAAAGAGAAACAAGGTCTAAAACACAAAACGCAATCTGGAAAAAAGAATAAAAATGAAAAGCAAACTCAATCACGATCCAAAACAGAAAACTAAATCACAAATCCAAATCCAAAATGCAAATCTTTATTCAAATAAAAAAAATCAGTCGTGATCCAAATCAGAAAACTCAATTCACGTCCAAAATCCAGAAAAAATAAGAAAAAAGATGAATAAAGAATCAGAAAATAACACATAAAATACTCACGCAATAAAAACAGACTCACTGAAATCAAAATCTGATGAAAAATCACGATCGAAGTGATGAAACAGAATCAGATGAAAACGCCACAAATCGTGATTCGATAAAGATCGTGATTCGAAGAGAGAGAGAGAGACAGTATGAAGAAGAAGAAGAAAAAGAAGAGAGACAGATTGATGCAGAGAGTAAAGACGAATAATCAAAGACAAGGAAGAAGAAGAAGAGGCATAGAGAAGAAGAGAAAATGTTGGGAACAATCAGTAAAAGAAAAAATCAAAATTTAATAAATGATTAAAATAAAAATATTATTCCTTTATTGTGAAAGGAAAAATATTTTATTCAAATATGGTATTCACTTATATTTACCTATTTATTGAGTTGTACATACTTAATTTTTGTTTGTCTTGTTATAATAATTATTATACTAAAATTGTTCTTGTTTGAAAATTCCAGAATTTATCATGTCTGATCAAATTCCATAGAATGAAGACATTTAATTCTGAAATTGCTCAAAGCCAGAATGAGTAGAACCAAAATGGATAATATGGTCCAATTGGTTTAGCGCTTGTTAGTACATCACCGGTTGCTTCTGTATTTGTTGGTAGACTAACAGCTTTTGGTTTTGTTGGTTCTAGGCCAACTGCTTCGAGATCTACAAGTTCCAATCCTACTTGAGGAAATGATATTGGAAATATTCAAGTCAAACCATAATGGATATTTTATTCTTAATGGTACTAAATGGACTTTCGAAATCTAGGCTTTGTTTTGCCTAATAGTTAAGAGACTTTGAGTTCATACCCCTACACGGTAACTAAAAGACTTCAAAAATTCAGTGGTGTTATTTTTAATGTGTGGCAAGAAAAAATGCTTTTATACTTGACTAGCATATAATATGACATATTTGTGGAGGAAGATCCTCTTGTTGTACGAAAAGGAGTGATATTTGAAATTATTCTTATTTCCTCTACAGAAATCTTATTCTTAATGGTTTAATTCCTTAACTTAATGAAGTATATAGTGTGAAGCATACTGCAAAAGAGTTATGAGAATCACTTGATAGAAAATATAGAACCGAGGATGCTAGCGTTAAGAAATACTTAGTTGGTCAATTCTTGGATTTTAAAATGATTGATTCGAAATCTACTGTAAGTCAAGTGCAAGAACTTCAACTTTTGATCCATGCGATGGAGGCTGAGAAAATGGGGATAAGTGAAACATTTCAGGTGACTGCAATCACTAAAAAATTACCACCAAGTTGGAGAGATTTCAAAATGTATCTCAAACATAAGCAGAAGGAAATTTTCATTAAGGATCTCATTGCTTGCCTAAGAAATGAGGAGGATAATGGAAGATCAAAGAGAAGATTCTTTGTTGCTAATCAAGCTTTGGCTAAGGCCAATGTAGTGGAGGTTCATAAGGACTCCATTCAGGGTAAGCAACCTGGTAAATCCAAGTTTAAAATAGACCGAAAGGAGGCATTAACAAGAAACAAAGTTCAATGGAAAATGTTTCAATTGTCATAAAACAAGACACAAGTCTTATGAATGTAGATTGTCAAAAAATATTGATAATAAAGAAGTAAATGTTGTAGATGTAATTACACGAGACATATTTAACGTCGATCTCAGCATAGTTATTTCATATCAATATGATTGACTCAAATCCTAGAGAGTGGTGGCTTGATACTAGTGTTACCCGGCACATGTGCTGTAACAAGGAATATTTTGCTAGATTGACTATTGTTGAGAATGGAGAAAAGCTCTTCATGGAAAATTCTACTACTTCTAAGGTGAAAGGCCATGGAATAGTGATTTTGAAGATGACTTCCGGCAAGGAAGTAAAACTACAAAATGTCTTGAATGTTCCAAACATTAAGAAGAATTTTATTTTTAAGAGCCTCTTAAGTGCACACGAATTCAAGATGGTGTTTGAATCCTAGAAATTTATTTTGTCAAAAGGGGATATGTATGTGGGCAAGGGATACGAATGTAATGAAATGTTTAAATTCAATTGTATCTCTTGTAAGCATGATCTTATTAATATGAATAAGAATAACATTTCTTATATGATTGAGTCTTCTAACTTAAGGCATAGACTTGGACATGTTAATTTTGATACGTTACGATGTTTAGTTAATTTGAATCATATACTCACATGTCATATTGATAAAACACACAAATATGAAATATGTGTTGAGACAAAATTGACAAGATCTTCCTTTAAATCCATTGAAAGAAATTCAGAGCCACTTGATCTATTACATAATGATATATGTGACTTGAAGTTAATTCAATCAAGGGGAGGAAATAAATATTTTATTACCTTCATTGATGATATTACAAAATATTGTTATGTATGTTTTCTTAAAAGAAAAAATGAAATTATAGAGAAATTTGTACTTTATTCTCCATAATTAAATGGAGTAGCTGAATACACCACCTTATTCTCCACAATTAAATGGAGTAGCTGAATACAAAAGTCATACTCTAAAAGAGATTATAAATGCAATGTTAACTAGTTTTGGTTTATAACAAAATTTGTGGGGTGATGTTGTTTTGTCAGCAAATTATCTTTTGAATAAGATACCATGTAGAAATATGAAAAAACTCCCTATGAATTATGAAAAGATAGAAAACCTATAATTACTTGAAAATGTGGGGGTGTCTTGTAAAGGTAATGGCTCCATTACCTAACGAATAAGATAGGTCCAAAAATGGTGGATTGTGTTTTCATTAGATATGCTGAGAATAGTAATATCATTTTCTTATGTATGAATTGTTAGACATGATGTATGTCCTAGATGCAATTAGGGCGATATATCTTAATTAGTTATAATGTACAAACAATTTTAGATTATTATTAATACTAATAAAGGCATCTTTGTTATATATCAATGTTTGTTTATATTATGTATCTCGCTGGTATCATAAATGTTAGACATGATGTATGCCCTAGAGACAATTAAGGCGATATGTCTTTATTAGCTATAATGTACAAACAGTTTCGAATTATTAATAATAATCGAAGGCATCTTTGTTACTTATCAGTGCTTTCTATTTATTGTATCTCGCTAGTATCATATATATTTAACAATGTATATACACATTGATGAAACAAAGTCCGTGACTAATTCATAGCGTAAAAGTGTAAGGACATAGTGGGAGCTATGTGGAGTGAGAACTGCACATACGTTTTAATATGAATAGTCTAAATATCCCTAGTCGTAGTTTCATTGAGACTGGACATCAATGGAGCAGATAGACTAGCATGTGTAGACTTACTTCTTAGATTAGTTCCAAGTAGCCGATCTCACGAGCTGAAGGTGGTATCTTGAGTTAACACATGAATGTATTTGGGTAATACATTGGAGACTGCCATAAGAAAGATACTCGGAAATAATTATATCCATGTGTTGGTGTCATGTCTTATTACAGTAGTAGTACGAGTATCCTCAGACTTGAGATACTAGTTACCTTATGTAGGAGTTGCTATACTTTGGGTCATACTTACTCAGACCCTGGCGATCAGGATGATACGGGTGATTACGGGTATAGCAAAGATTACATGTTGGTAAGTCGTGTAGTCAAGATGGAAGGAGTGTATTGTACTGGTTAATACTGCATAATCGAATGAAGTCACAGGCACGTGACGTTCCAAGTATCGGGGAATCATATGCCTTTGCTAGAAAGCCCATTTGATTGTCTAGAGCTATCGGGTTCCATAACGGTCTGGAACACTAAGCCTAAAGGTTCCTGGACGGGAAACCAAGTTTGGGTTAACCTCTAGCAGCTCTATACTTTGGGATCCTATGAGGTCACACACTTTGGGTCTTTATCGGTTCATGTAAAGAACCTACGGACTGGGTATGTACCGAAAATACAAGTTGAGAAATTAGTGAGAAGAATTATTAATTGATTTAATCAATTTATTAATTAACACAAATAATGAAAAGATAGGGAAATTGTTGCACGAAGAGAGCAAGGGATTTTTCCCGTTGCGAGTGGGCCCTAAACCGAACACTGGTTGTTAAAAGTGGGGCATGCGCGGTTGCCCCGCGCGCTAGGGAGCTGCAGACCGTGAGCGCTGCTGCAAGGCAACGCTTGCATGGCCTACGCCCAGCGTGGGCTGTGCGCAAGCCTGCAAGCGGGGCTTGCGGCATAAGGTAAGCCCGCTAGGGCTTGCCTTGTAGCAATCGCGGGTCAACCCGCGGGTACCTCTGCCTGCGCGGTTGACCCGCTATACATGGGATGGAATTAATTTCATCCCATGTAGAGTTTTAAGGGGAGTCTATCACTCCCCCTTTTCCCTATATATAGGTGTTGTGCCCAAAAGGTATGCCTAGCAAGTGTACTAAGGTTAAGTTATAGAGTGGCAAGAACAAGTGTCGTATCCCATAAGGAGCAGTCTAAAATAATTCGAGATTTCCCTGGTAGACTGGTTCAGAAGGTCTTCTTTAATTTAGAGATTTTTTATGATTTGATTAAAACTACAAAAATAAAGTAAAGGTCTAAAAATAATCTGAAAACAATGAGAAAAAGCACAAGCATCACCTACCAACAAGCAATATGAAGTTCTTCTCCATTAAAAGACATAAACAAACTTAATTAAGCATAAAGATCTAAGGTTTCTTAACCGGATTTCCCCAAGCTCACCCCTCGGCTTCACTTGGTTTCTAAGAATACTAATTTAAGTCTCCCCTAGGTACTTATTAAATCAGTAAACTTGCATTAGGTTTAGTTAAGCATTCAATCGAAATCAAAACACTTGGCAACATATACAATCCTTCTCGGTTTCTTATAATATGTGTGTGTATTTGTGATTCTAACTATAATGAATCTCCCCTAGGTACTTATCATTATAGCATGTATGAGTCTGCCGAAACTCAATAGGAATTAAGTATTCAAAAACATAATCTATCAAAAGATACAAATAAAATCTATGTAAATAGCATTGGAGAAGACATTCATACTGCCTACCTTATGGTATGCTCTACTTGTAAGAGAACTACTCACTCATAATTGATGAAAAGACGATTCTCCATTAAAATGAAATAACAAAACATGCGTTAAATTAAGGAAAACAAAGAAAATGAAAATCAAATGCTTAGGTCTCCCCAAATCCCCTTTGTAATCGGTAAAAACAAGGTATAAATACCACCGATTACTTTTTGAGAAAGTAGAGATTGAATAGGTAAACTAAAAATAATCCTAGATAATGTCAAAAACCTAATTAAGAGATAACAGCTCCTATTTAGTATTATCTTAAGGATAAATACTATTTTTATTCCTAAAAAGGCAAATCTAACTAAAACTTATCCACCAAGCATAATGGCAAGATGATAAAAATGAATAAAAATCTCCTTTTTCCTCCTCTTAGGCGTGCACACCTCAGCTCCTAAGATTTCTTAATCAATTAGGACTCTTTCCCTTCTTTTCCTTGTTGGCAAAGGAAACAAATCAATCCACTAGTTAAGGAGTTCCAATTTAGGTAAAATTCCTTATTTCTCTTTTAATGCACGTCCATAAAGGAATAATTAAGTGGTTGACATCAGCTACACTTCTTTTCCTTAGCTTTCCCTCATAGTTTCCCGTTGTGCGTAATCTGCTTGGAAGGTCTCATGATTCTGGTAGAAACCTGAAATTGTACAAAACTATGATAAAAGCTGATATTTTATGTAACAATTAAGCACATAAATGCATGATTACACACTACTAATTTCCACTTATCAAATACCCCCACACTTGAACATTTGCTTGTCCTCAAGCAATCCAACAATAAAATAAGTGACTAACAACTACTAAAGTTTAACATAAGTAATCAAGAACAAGCTGGAAATTCATTTAGAAATGCAAGTTCAGAAATCAACAATAGGATTAGGAGAACTTTGTCCAAGCGATTATTTATAACCATTGTAAACACACAACTTAAGAAAACTTAAAATATTACTTCAAACAAGTAGCAAAGATCGGGAAGCCTCACAAGATTCACTCTCACTCGGTGTTAGGCTATTTTAAAAGAACATTCCCTCATTCATCAAAAGCAAGTTACAAAAACCATATGCTTGCCAATCGATTAAGTTTTCACCACAATGAAAAGAGGTCTTGCATTTTCCTAAGGTCTTTCAAGGTTGTAATGTTAGGTTAGGGTTAAGGGTAGGATATGGAGGATATTTTTGTGTGAGAAGATCTTGTAGAAGAGAGAGAGTTGATATTTGCAGCAGCCTTCCTTAAGATGAGAAGATCTTGTCGAGAGCTTTTCTTTTGTTTTTACCTTGAGGAGACCTTGTTGTTGAATATCTCAGAAGCTTTCTTATTGATCATGACAATCTCAAAAATTCTTTATTCCTATGTGTTGGTTTTCGAAGAATAATAAGTTTTGTAAGTTTTGAGTTCAGAAGAAAGCCTCAGAATGAAGCCTCATCTGGAGAACATGAAGTCATCAGAGGAACCATAAAGTCCCAGAGGTCATAAATTTCAGAGATGGAATTAGGTAAATATTAGACGATCACTCAAGCCTCAGATGGTTGAAAAAGTCCCTCTGAGAACTACAAAAGATCAACTCTAATTCATTAGCGCCAAAAAGTCAAGACGA
>CATIWQ010027631.1:0-10714 GCA_949673415.1 Euphorbia schlechtendalii
TTCCACCTAGCGAATTTGGACAAAGTAGCATCCAAAAGAGGTCGTAGATGTGTGGCTTTAGGTTTACCTCTAAATATGGGCACTCCCAGGTATTTGAAAGGAAGGTGACCAATACGAACCCCAGAAACTGCGGCCAACTCAGTCCGCCGGGTAGCTGACACCGAATCTCTAAATAAGACCTCCGTTTTAGTCCAGTTCACAATTTGACCAGAAATGTCTCCGTAAAGAGTGATAGCCTTCTTAATATTTCGCATATTGTGTATTGATGCCCTACAAAAAAGGAGGATATCATCTGCATAAAGTAATTATTAATGCTTTTGCTAATTGGTTATTGATTTATGTTGACTTTTATCATCCAAGGATGTTCATGAAAAAATAGATGGGGTTGCCCCTAAAATGTGATTGCAAAGGCTTCGGACTAATGGGGTTAGATCCATGGCTAATTTTATAGCTCTTCGAGAAGATCAACGATAGCAAAAGAAAGCTGGTAAAGTTGTGTAGAGCCAATCTGAGTCTCAAATTGAAGAAAAATTAAAAGGTTGTAAAAAATTTAACATAGAGTTCTTTATTATAAGAATGATTATATCGACTCATAACATAAAAATGAGTTTGGTATGTGCTATGTAATTGATAGTTGCAACTACATCTGAATGTTCAAAGATAAGAGGAGAGGAAAAACAAAGAAACTTAAAGTACATGCAAGAAAGTTTGAGGATCGTAAGTTAATACCTTTGAATACATGTATCAACCTATTTCAAGTGATAGTAATTTGATAGTAGAATTCGGTAGTTTCTTGGGAACGTTAGCAAGAAATTATGTGCCCCTTAGTTATGTTGATTGACGCAAAGTTCATGATAAGAATGACTTGTGGGATTTTGTGAAGGTAAACCTTGTAACTATAAGTGGTTATTATTTTAATTTGAGTCATTAAAGTAAATTGATTGATTGTATATATCTTAGGACAAGTACATCATTGAAGAAGAAGGGAAATCATGGGTATTTTGGCTAGGATGGATACACTAAGTCAATGACAATTTTAGGGTTCTTAAACAGCTTGGATTCAATATTTTGGCTGGTATATCCCAGTTACGTGGCTACCCCCTCCTATTAATTTCTTTAAAGTTAATGTGGACGGGTCAACCTAGGGATCACCTAGAGTTACCGGTTATGGTTGTATATTTAGGAACCCTAGAGGGTTTCCTCATGGTGCATTTTTAGGAAGAATTGAGCTCACATATACATTTGAAGCAGAACTTCTTACGGCTATCACTACCATTAAAAAGGCTATAAAATTAGGTTGGATTAACCTTTGGCTAGAACCTGATTCTACTTATGTTGTGCAATAGTTTAAATCTACATCATTGGTGGTTCCATGGAAATGGAGGCTTCTCTGGGAAGAAACTTTGGAAAGATTATAGGGTATGAATTTTGTTGCTACTCACATCTATAAGGAAGGCAACCGAGCTGCAAATGAATTGGCTCGTTATGGAACGGCTCAAGGGGATAATTGGTGGCCCTATCACCTAGATTTTGTTAATTACTTTGTCTTTGATGACTTCACTCATCATCCTCAATATCGGTTTTCTAGCTGAACTTGTGTTAGTTGATGTTTTGCTTGCAAATCGATTTTATCGGATGCTTGTGGGTTCTCCCACTATCACTCTTCTAATTTTCTTTTATTTAATAAAAATCCTTAGGGAGGGTTTTTAACGGCAGTGGAAACACTTTTCGCCTACCTTTTCCCTCTCTTAGGTAATTTATAAAAAAAATATTGGGTATTCAAAGCACTACGTGAGGCATGGAAGTTGTATAAGAGTACTACCAAGAAGAATCAATATATTACATATGACAATGATGTTGAAAGGCTTAAGAATAGGCCATATGATATTCTACTTGACAAGTTTAAGGTGCTATTAAATTTTTGGGGCAGTTCCAAAGTGAAGGTACATGACATTGTCTTACATTTAATTTATACATGTGTCAGTTTCAATAAGTGGAAGAATTTGGGCACGTTTTTATGCAATTCTACCCTATGTTGAAATGATTGTGTTGAAATATGTAAATTAATTTAACTCACACAATACTAAATATCTTGCAGGAAATAGCTGAGAAAAACATTGCAAATCGAAGGAAGATTACTAATCCAAACACAGTAGGATGAATAAGTTTTGCACAACTTAGGGAGAAAATGGTATGTTTCATTTAACATTGGAAACTATTTTTGTAAAGTAAGAAAATCTGAGATAGGTCAAAATACTAAATATTCAAGTTAAATATGTGAATGAATTTGAAATAGGTTAGATACTAAATATTCAAGTTGTTATCCAATGCCACTACAAAGTAATGTCTCTTTTGGGTGATGGTTGTAGTATTTAGCAAACAATGATACAATTTTGATATGTAATTATTGTTGCCTTCTTATTCCTTGACATTACATTTTTCTTTTTGTGTTAAGTTAGAAAATTTCAAATGAAAATGGAGTTGAACCATCAAAAGTTGAAATGTTTATTCAGACTCATAAATGTAAAGAAGGGTGTCACTACAAGTCACCAACTGAAGATATAAACTCTAAAATTGTAAGTATTTGACATTTTTTCCATATAGAGGATAATATTGTATTTTCCTTGCAAACTTATATACAAATAGATAATATGGTATTTTCCATGTTTTCTTTTGTAGTGTGCTCTTCAAAAGTTGTGCTCAAATGGTGGAAATATTGAGAGCATTGACAAACTTGTCATGGGTGAAAAATCACATTCAAAATCATGGCTTGTTGGTAGGCATGCAATGCCTAAGTGTCTAAAGAAGGAGTCAACATCTAAAAAGTGTTCACAAATTCCCATTGATGTGGAGGAGACTATGAACAGAAAAGTTAAGGAGAATATTGCTACTTTTGTAAAGAAAGTGTTGAAGATAATCCCGACCTTCATATTAATTTGGATGGTTATGAATATACAAGTGATAATGATCACAATGACTCTAGTAGAGACACATCTACTGGTTAATCAAGACAGTAATTGAACATGCAAACTTTAGATAACAGAATTTCAAAAATTAAAATTAACCTAAAGATCTCCTAAGCATGCCATGATTGATATAATCTAAGTTACAAGGTTCCATAGATGCTTATAGGTTTATAAAACACATAAAAGAAACCTAGCATCTAAGTTTAGAAAATTACCATTTGATGCGTGCTTCTGTATCTTTAGGATGCGGCGTTCCCTTAGAGCAATTCGGCAGAACTTTGTTAGCACGAGCCTCCAAACTAGGATAGCCTCTACGATTGATCCACAAGTATCTTCACCGACCAAAACCTCTTTGAGGTAGAATCCGTTAGTAGATAGTAGTTACTAAACCGCTCGAAGACCAACCTGAAAATATAAACTGAGAAGGCTCACTTTAATTAAAAAGAGCCTTCAAAAGAATTCTTCGTTGTTTGGAGAAATTCGTGAAGGATCTCGCACAACGAATGAAGAAAGAGATATCAAACTCAAAGAGAAAGGTTGAGTTGAAGTGTTGAATAATGATAGAAGGGAGGCTTATATATAGGGAATAGGGGGAGTGTTTGACTCCCCCTCAAACACAAAGTGGGATGGGAATATTCCAATCCAACTTAGCGAGTTAGTAGCGTGGGTCACTTTGACCCGGGAGCTAACCCATAGATCCCCTTCACAAGGCAAGCCTTAGTAGGCTTGCGTTGTACCGCAAGCATAGGCTTGCAAGCCTACTGCAAGCCCATGCTTGCGGGCTTGCCCTGCGCAGTGTGCTAGCAAGCTTGCCTAGTAAGCCCCTGCAATAATGGCCTGCGAGTTTTTCAGTTCACGAGGCAGCCGCGCAGGCCCCACTCCAAACATCCCCACTCTCAACAGGAAAAATTCCCTTTCTCCACGCTATGCTATTGTCCCCTATTTTCTCTTTATTCCCTTTAATTATTAATTTGGTCCAACCAATTAATAATTCTTCTAACGAATTTGACAAACAGATATTCTCGGTATATACCCAGTCTAAAGGTTTTTTACTCAGTTCAATAAAGACCCAAAGTGTGTGACCTCATAGGATCCCAAAGTATTGAGCCACTAGAGGTTAACCTAAACTTTGCTTCCTATACGGGAACCTTTAGGCTCAATGTTCCATACTGATATGGAACCCATTAGCTCTAGTTGATCAATTGGGATTTCTAGCATAGGAGTGATCCCCCGATACTTAGAACGTCATGTGTTTATGACTTGATCCGGTTCTGCAGTAGTAACTAATACAAAATAGTCATTCCATTAGGTTAAGTACCATCCAGTTTATTGAGCTTAGATTAAGTGTCAGCTCATGTAATAGCCATAGCTATCTTGGAATAAGACATGTTCACAAAGAACACCACTCGACCATTATGTATCAAGATTGACTAGAAACCCATTTTATTAATCATATAATCATATTAGAGGTTTGTGAGTATGTCACTACAACAAAGGGCCCTAACGTACATCTCCCACTATATCACTATATCAAGAGCGATGGATCCCATCTTAACTATACCTGTAATCACCCATGTCATCCTTACGCTAGGGTATGAATAAGTATGACCCAAAGTATAACAACTCCTACACAAGGCAACTAGTATCTCAGGTCTGAGGATACTTGTATTGTTACTGTAATAAGATATGACACCAACACATGGATATAGTTATTTCTGAATGTCTATCTTATTGCGGTCTCCAATTTATTACCTGAATACATTCATGTGTTAACTCAAGGCACCACCTTCAAATTGTGTAATCAGCTGCTTTGATCTAATCCAAGGAGTATGCCTACACATGCTAGTCTGTTCGTTCCATTGATGTCTAGTCTCATTGAAACTATGACTGGGGATATTTAGACTATTCATAGTAACACGTATGTGTAGTTCTCACACCACATAGCTCCCACTATGTCCTCGCACTTTTAAGCTATGAAGTAGTAACAGACTTTGTCTCATCAATGGGCATATTCATATTTAATACTATACATATATTATACCAGCAAGTTACATGAATTAATTAAAAGCACTAATAAGCAACAAAGATGCCTTAATTATTATTAATAATAATCCGACACTGTTTATACATTATAGCAAATAAAGATATATCATCCTAATTACCTCTAGGATATACATCATGTCTAACAATCTCCCACTTGCACTAGAGCCAATTACCTGTGTGCTTCATGCCATACTCGTTAACACGTTGGTCATGTTTAACTTGAGTCAATGGCTTAGTTAGCCCATCCGCTAGATTATGATTCGTTGAGATTTATTCTAAATCTATATCTTTCCTAGCTACCATCTCTTGAATGAGATAGTACATTCTTTGTATATGTTCATTTTTATGACGAGATCTTGGTTCCTTTGCTTGAGCAATAGCCCCATTATTATCACGATGGACAATAATCGGATTTACAATTTTAGACACCACACCGAGATCACCAATAAATCCCTTAAGCTAGATGGCTTGCTTAGCTGCTTCTAAAGCAGATAAATACCCAGATTCTATCATTGAAATGGAAATCGTATCATGTTTGAAACTTTTCCAAACAATCGCCCCTCCATTTAACATAAACACATACCCTCATTGGGACTTATAATCATCCATGTCAGACTGAAAACTCATGTCAGTGTATCCTTTTAAAGTGAGATCACCTCCTCCATATACAAAAAAACATATCCTTAGTCCTACGTAAGTACTTATGGAAATTTTTAACATCCATCTGGTTCTTCTCACCTGGGTTAGATTGAAATCTCCTCGTGATGCTCAATGTATGTGAGATTTCAGGCCGAGTGCATACCATAGCATGCATGATGGAACCTATCGCTAAGGCATAGGGTATTCCATTCATGCGCAGTCTCTCCTCTTATATTCTCGAACACTCAAATTTAAAAAGGTTAATCCCGTGAGACATTAGAAGATAACCCTTTCTTGACTACTCAAGGTTAAATCTAGCCAAAAGCTTATCATTTTGTGTACTTTGTTAAAGACCTAGCGGCCTAGATCTATCTCGGTAGATCTTTATACCAAGTATAAAAGTCGCTTCTCCAAGGTCTTTCATGGAGAACTTCTTTGACAACCATGACTTAACTGTCTGAAGAAAGGGAATATTGTTTCCAATCAGTAATGTGTCATCGACATATAATACAAGGAAAATGATCGCACTCCCAATAGCCTTCTTATATACACAGGGCTCATTAGCATTTGATACAAATCCAATTTCTTGGATTTTCTCGCCAAACCTAATATTCTAACTCCTTGATGCTTACTTAAGTCCATAAATGGACTTCTGCAAATTACATACCTTTGAGCCATCCTTGGTTTTAAAACCCTAGGGTTGTGCCATATACACATCCATGTCAAGATTCTCGTTAAGGAATGCTATTTTCACATCCATCTGCCATATCTCATAATCGTAATGAGCGGCGATGCAAGGAGTATCCAGATATACTTTAAGATTGCCACCGGTGAAAGGGTTTTATCATATTCAATGCCTTCTTTTTTATTGTACCCTTTTGCAACCAACCTTGCTTTATAGGTAATGATAAGTGTATAATTACACTTAACATCATATTAATTTTATACACTAAACACTATATTTTAAGTCATTTTTATACTTCATATAAAACATTTTACATGGTATGTAGTTGTTTTTTATGCAAATGCAGATACTAGGTAAATCTTGGGAGTAAAATGATCAAAAGTGGAATTCTATGAAAAAAGAGTGAAAAAGGTGTAAAAAAATGCGTGGAACTCAAATATTTGGCTTAGGATCGAAGCTATTGAAGATCGGTGAAGTTGCAAGGAGAATTTTGAAGAAAAATGCAATTCACGGTTGCGACAATTATTCACGGTCATGACTTGTTCTTGTTCAGATCAGAAATCTGCCAATCAAATATTCAAGGTCACGACATGTATATCGCGATCATGACTTGGACGGTTTTCTAGTAATATCTTCTTAACTACCAACCGCCAGATAAGCATAATCAACCATCATCAACCGCCATCCACTACCAATGATAAGACATCTATCATAAGTCAACCAATCATGAAAAGGTGCATATCCATTGTTGAATAAATCAAAGCTTCTCAACCAATCATAATGAAGAGATGCAATCATTCACCAATGGACACAACCCTTCATTTGTATAGACACAACCCTTTGAACTCAATAAATAGGGCTCCACACTTCACATATTTCATGCACCAAAGTGACACCAAAAGAGAGGAGAATATTAAAGTGCAATTATAGGGTAACATATAGTGTGTGTAGATAGAGAGTTTGCTATGTTCATAAGCGTTAGTGAGAAAATGTTTAAGTAATTCGAATCGTTGTTTCTATTACTAGATTCTCTATATTCTCGAGCGATTATTGTATAAGTGTACTTGCAAATCACTTATCAATAAAAGTTTTCGTTCTTCAATATTCATTTGTTCGATATTCGCAAAGAATAGCATTCTAGCGGAGGTTCTGTACGGGTCGAGACCGAATTCAAAGCAGACGCAGGAATTGTGGTAATTAATGACTCCCATTAAAGATTGGATACAGTTTGATCAACTTTAACTTTCACTTGCATACCTTACAACTTTGCTTTGCTATCTACTTATACTTTCTATTTTGAAGTTTATGATATGTTTATGTGTCATGATGGGTATTTTGTGTTAAGTCTTTTAAGTTAATCAAGTTATATGCATTGGAGTTAATTTTAAGAGTAGTTTCGAGGTTAACAATATCGTATATAATCACTGGATCTATGATATAACGCTGTTTATTGAGCCAACATTTTTGGAATGGTAACTTGCTAAATGTGGCTATGTGAGAGCGACCCGTACTAAGCTAGTATTGATGTTGTCCAGGTTTATATGATAGTCTTAATTCGTTTATGCTAGATCCAGAAAAGTTATTTCATGTGTTGCTCTGCGGTGAATAATTGAACATCTGAGTATTTAGAACCGAGTCTATTAGATTAGTTCAGTGAATCATAACATCTTTGTTGAACTTGCATGTTTTCTCTACTTTTCTTATTTCGTAGGGAAAATCTATATATTTAGATTCTCTAATCTTTCATACCTATATTTACTCATATTTCTAACCCTCCTATCCAAAAAAACTATTCATTATGTTATTTCTTTTTATCTTATCTTTCTTGTTGATCTTTAGAACTAGCCCTTCCCTATGGGATCGATATCTTTTAAAACTACATCGCAACTATTTACTTACAGTTATCATCATTTTTCTATTTGATAAGAGGTACTGACAACACCTATATTTTACGTGAACAAGTTTTTGGCACCATTGATATATAGTCGAATCTTATGAACAAACTATTAAACTTATCAGTAGAAAAGTAACGAACTAGTTTTTTACGCCGTTGCCGGGGAAGGCAAGTGCATTCTAGAGATTGAATTGTCTGGGGAAGGCAATTATATTTAATATGTTTGTTTTCTAAGTTTTTGTAGGTACAATGTTTAAAATTTGAAGAATTTGAAGAATTAAAGAAGTTCGCGACCGTGACATACATCTTGCGCTCATTATACAACAAAACCTTCTATTCTTGTTTTGAAGGAAATCACGATCATGACTGGCCAACGCGATCACAACATGGGCACTAGATTCTCCTTCTCAATAAAAACGAGTTTATTATTTTCTTAATTTTCTTTTTCAAATTTTTAGACTACTTAATTGTTTGTTTAGTTTTTCATTTTTTAATTAAGTGTCTCACAATGAGGATATTGCGTTCTTTAGTGTGGGGGGACATTTGTAAAAATCCCGTAAAATCCAAAAAAATTGAATAAAATGAAAAATCGTAGAATTTGAAATTTTTTTGTTAATTTTCATGACATTTATGCATTATCTATTCTTATACTTTACTAACATTTATCCAAGGTTATTGTGAGTGTTAGGTATTTACAAGTTTGATGTTAGTGCAAAACTTGAGCTCCTGTTGAATTTGAGCATTATTAGCACAACATTTATCAATTTTGGCAAAGATGAGTGGTGAGTAACATTCAAGAGCAACATTCCAAGTAAGTTTCAATTTATATTTCGATGCAACATGAATTAGTATAAGTTATATATTTTTAGTTTAATGCTTTCAATAAGTTTAAGTGGAGTAATATCTAATGGTATTCTTACTATGAGTTTTATATGAAAATCTCGAATAAGTCCTATAAGTATTAAGTATTTTTAAAGTATTAGGAAACTATAGCCATAATGCTTTGAATTTATCAATAAAGGATGAGGGTATTAAAGAAAATATCAAAAGAAAGAGAGGATAACCAATGAGTTATGCAAAAGGTGAGGAATGTTATGGAGCAGAAACTGCAACCATTCATTGAGTGAAAAAAAAGAAAAGAAAGCATAGCGTGAAAAATGGGTGTAATGTACAAAGTACTTAAAAAACACATGCTTAAAAAAATGGGAGAGTGGTATGGCGAATAAAATGCAACCACTGAAAAAAGGGGACAGTGGTATGGAGCATAAAATGCAACCACTGAGAATGTTTTTAGCATCCTAGGTTACCTAAAAATGCCTTGAGAGAAATTAATCAAAGTGTGCTTTCTATGTCCTTTATACTTTTTATTATGCTCAAGAGAAGGAAATATTCGAGTATGCATATAACGCTTATATGAAGATGCGATTCGGTTGACTCTCCATTAAGAACAAAGGTATGCAACTAAGCTCTATAAATTGCACATTACTAATTTGTGGGAAATTTTGAACTTCTACTTGAAATCTTTTGCAATGTGGAATGTGGTACTCACTGCAATAGTCTTTCGCCAAATGAGGTACAAACTTGCTTACCAATTTATACACTTCTATTGAATTTACCTTGAGGACAAGGCAAATGTTAAGTGTGGAGGTATGATAAGTGTATAATTACACTTAATATCATATTAATTTTATACACTAAACACTATATTTTAAGTCATTTTTATACTTCATATAAAAGATTTCACGTGGGATGTAGTTATTTTTTTATGCAAATGCAGATACTAGGTAAATCTTGGGAGTAAAATGATCAAAAGTAGAATTCTATGAAAAAAGAGTGAAAAAGGTGTAAAAAGGTGCGTGGAACTCAAAGAAAAATGCAATTCACTATTGTGACAATCATTCGCCGCCGCGACTTGTTTTTTCTTCAGATTAGAAGTCTGCCAATCAAAGATTCACGGTCATGACATGCATATCGCAATCATGACTTGGACGTTTTCTGGTATTATATTCTTAACTACCAACCGCCAAATAAGCATGATCAACCGCCATCAACCGCCATCAACTACACATGATAAGACACCTATCATAAGTTAACCAATCATGAAAAGGTGCCTATCCATTATGGATTAAATGAAAGCTTCTCAACCAATCATAATGAAGAGATGCAATCATTCACCAATGGACACAACCCTTCATTTGGATAGACGCAACCCTATGAACTCTATAAATAGGGCTCCACACTTCACAGATTTCATGCACCAAAGTGACACCAAAGAGAGGAGAATATTAGAGTGCAATTATAGGGTTACATATAGTGCGTGTGTATATAGAGAGTTCGCTACATTCATAAGCGTTAGCGAGAAAATGTTTAAGTGATTCAAATCCTTGTTTCGATCGCTAGATTCTCTATTCTCAAGCGATTGTTGTATAAGTGTACTAACAAATCACTTATCAATAAAAGTTTTCGTTCTTCAATATTCATTTGTTC